>SSNR01000093.1:798258-818836 GCA_006937965.1 Callopanchax toddi
TTTTTTTTTTTTTTTGCACATTTAAATAATCTTTTTTGCTTTTGGGGATCTGGAGCTGGGATTTCTTATTTTTGTCTTTTTTTTTCCGGTCTGAACCAAAGGAAGTGAAGAAAGTGAAAGGTAGTCAGAGGGATGGAAAGACTTGGCAGTGCTTAGTCTCCCCTCCAGGCAGAAACGGAAAACCAGTTCCATCCACTCACACCATCCCAGCCCACCACCTTCCCTGAATGTGCGTCCTATTTTCCCTGTCAAGGTGGCGTCCCAGATTTAAAGTTTCATCAGACGAGTGAAACAGTGAGGTAGAGAGATTTCATCAAGGGGGGATGTGGAGGATGGGGGGTCTTAACGGCATGGTTTCCTCACTGATACAGTGATGCTGTGCTCATTTATCTAAATAAACAATGTCCTACTTTATGACCTGTTGCAAAACAGAGTAAAAACAGGAAGCTTTAGATGTTTTAACCCTGGAGCTCACACTTGTTCAAACAGTTTTTAGATTTAACTTGAGGACATTCTCACAGCTGCTCTTTGTCTTACGCTCTAACATTCCTGTGTGCGTCTGCACGCTTCTATTTGTGTTATTAATTAAGCATCAGGGTACGTGTTCAGCCAGAGAGCAGAATTCACCCGGGTGCAGTTTTGACTCAAATTAAATTTGAGCTCAGAGAAACAGCTGTGTGGCTGAAGGCGTGCAGCGCGCACGCTGCCGATTGCACTGCAGCGCTTGAACAAGTGGGATCGGATCTGAAGCTCGGCAGGTGTTCACTTGATGTGATCTCTCGTCCCACTGAAGTGGTAATAGAGCATTTATGGAACCAGGGCTTGCCTGAATACGATGAAATCCGTGCGCTTGCTGCAACAGCTGGCTAATAAAAACCCCACCCTGATGAACACCCGTGCACTCTGCGTGTGAACACACGGGCCGTATAGAACGCACTCCTCCTGGAGGATTTCCTTCAACATGTTAAAATCCAATTAGCCACCCTGCGCTGGTTCCTGTCACTCTTATCGGTCCCCGCTCCTCTGTGGACTCGCTCAGGATTTATTAAAAATGGAAGCGCTCCTCTTTGGGTGGAGGGGCGGGGGGTGAAATACTGGAAACCCTGCAGCATCAACATAAAGCTCTTTAATAATTCATGGGTGTTTCCTTGTGACTGTAGCAGTTAGGCCTGCAGTGCTGTGGACTTTTCACACAAACTGAAAGAGATTTTAAATGTTTTGACCATGACTTCAAAGTCTGGAATGACCCCAGAAAACTGGAAGACTTTTCTGTGGAGCTTGACAACAGTGTGACGGTTCTTAAGGTGGAATGCTCGCTTTGGGGCATCTGGTTGTCTTGTTTATGGGTGATGGAGTGGAGCGAGAGATGGTGGACCGTGGCTTCATCTTCAGTGAAGGTGCTGCTCCAGTCTGAATGGTGAAGAAGGAAATGGTCACCAGGTTTGGATTGAGACTGGAAGAAGGTGATTTCCTGGATATCAGAGAGGAGCTCCATCGTTTGAGTGGAGCTGCTGCTCCTCCATATTAAAGGAGTCAGCTGAAGGGGATTGGGTATCTTAGGATGCCACCTGGTCACCTCTGTAGAGGTTTATAGGCAAATACAGTGGTGGAAAAACCTATTGTCCCCCTTCCTGATTTCTTATTCTTTTGCATGTTTGTCACACAAAATGTTTCTGATCATCAAACACATTTAACTATTAGTCAAAGATAACACAAGTAAACACAAAATGCAGTTTTTAAATGATGGTTTTTATTATTTAGGGAGAAAAAAGATCCAAACCTCCATGGCCCTGTGTGAAAAAGTGATTGCCCCCTGAACCTAATAACTGGTTGGGCCGCCCTTAGCAGCAATAACTGCAATCAAGCGTTTGCGATAACTTGTAACGAGTCTTTTCCAGCGCTCTGGAGGAATGTTGGCCCACTCATCTTTGCAGAATTGTTGTCATTCAGCTTTATTTGAGGGTTTTCTAGCATGAAGCGCCTTTTTAAGGTCATGCCACAACATCTCAATAGGATTCAGGTCAGGACTTTGACTAGGCCACTCCAAAGTCTTCATTTTGTTTTTCTTCAGCCATTCAGAGGTGGATTTGCTGCTGTGTTTTGGGTCATTGTCCTGCTGCAGCACCCAAGATGGCTTCAGCTTGAGTTGACCAACAGATGGCCTTCAGGACATTCTCCTTCAGGATGTGTTGGTAGACAGTAGAATTCATGGTTCCATCTATCACAGCAAGCCTTCCAGGTCCTGAAGCAGCAAAACCTCCCCAGACCATCACACTACCACCACCATGTTTTACTGTTGGTATGAGGTTCTTTTTCTGAAATGCTGTTACTTTTACGCCAGATGTAACGGGACACGCACCTTCCAAAAAGTTCTACTTTTGTCTCGTCGGTCCACAAGGTATTTTCCCAAAAGTCTTGGCGATCATTGAGATGTTTTTTAGCTAAATTGAGACGAGCCTTAATGTTCTTTTTGCGCCTTGGAAATCTGCCCTGCAGGCCGTTTTTGCCCAGTCTCTTTCTTATGGTGGAGTCGTGAACTCTGACCTTAATGGAGGCAAGTGAGGCCTGCAGTTCTTTAGATGTTGTCCTGGGGTCTTTTGTGGTCTCTCGGATGAGTTGTCTCTGCGCTCTTGGGGTCATTTTGGTCGGTCGGCCACTCCTGGGAAGGTTCACCACTGTTCCATGTTTTTGCCATTTGTGGATAATGGCTCTCACTGTGGTTCTCTGGAGTCCCAAAGCTTTAGAAATGGCTTTAGAACCTTTACCAGACTGATAGATCTCAGTGACTTTTGTTCTCATTTGTTCCTGAAGTTCTTTGGATCTTGGCATGATGTCTAGCTTTTGAGGTGCTTTTGGTCTACTTCTCTGTGTCAGGTAGCGCCTATTGAAGTGATTTCTTGATTGAAACAGGTGTGGCAGTAATCAGGCCTGGGGGGGGGTGGCTACAGAAATGGAACTCAGGTGTGATGAACCACAGTTAAGTTATTTTTTAACAAGGGGGGCAATCACTTTTTCACACAGGGCCATGGAGGTTTGGATCTTTTTTCTCCCTAAATAATAAAAACCATCATTTAAAAACTGCATTTTGTGTTTACTTGTGTTATCTTTGACTAATAGTTAAATGTGTTTGATGATCAGAAACATTTTGTGTGACAAACATGCAAAAGAATAAGAAATCAGGAAGGGGGCAGATAGTTTTTCACACCACTGAGAGGAGGCCTTGCAGCAGGGACTATATATCAGCTGGTCTGTGAAGAGCAGCATCTGGAGAATGTAGCTGGAGACGGTTGTCTGTGCTTCCCTTGTGGAACTGTAGCAGGCAGTTTGATGTGTGCATGCTCTTTGAAATGCTCTCATTTGCTATAATTTAGGAAAGAAAACGGATCAAATGTTCTCTTGTGGGTTAATTAAACACGAGAGGAGGACGTACCACTATGACACTTTGTCCTCTAAACATTTAATGACACCACATGTGACTTCTGGTTCTGAAACAAAGGCCAAAGTGAGGACTGGTTAATAATTCAGCGTTGATGGAAGGAGTTGGGGGGGGGGGGTGCTGTTTGGGTTCTGCTGGTGACAGATGGCTCAGACCATGTGGAGACGTTAGTGTTGGACACCATTCTTTTATCTAACTGGGTGATTTTGAACAAGAATCTTTCATAATTAAAAGTCAGAAGTTAACTTACTGGGAAAATAAATAGTGAATATATTTTTTATTATTGTGGGAAATTTTCTTCTTAAGATACTTGATTAAAAATGCTGAAGATGAAATCATTCTGTATGCTTCCCTCAGTGGTCATGGCTTTGTTTCTGGCTGCCTGTCTGCAGGGGTCCAGGTTGATATTTTCAGCCCCTCTGCATGGTGCTGTTCTCCAGCGCTGCCAACGGGAGCGCGGTGTTGGAAACCACGGGACACGACTAACGTTGTGCAGCTTTTCTACAGGTTTTAAAGCTTGTGCAGCATTTAATTTCTGAGATGATGGTTTTTAAATTCTCCTGCCTGAAAAAGAGTATTGTAAATCTCAGTTATAGAAGATGTCAGCCTAAAATGTTTAACTTCTTATGTTTTTGTTGTATCTTTGAGAGCTTCCTGAGTGATCTCTTCAGAGAGATGCATTCATGTGTTTTTCAATTGTTTCTCATTCTGACTAACAAGACTTGTGACTCCAACTATTACTGGTTCTTTAGTCCTCAAACGTTACTAAAAAGTCTTTAAACAAACTCTTAATGAGAACACAAACAGCTCCAACGAACATATGACACAATATTATTAATTGACAACTATTTAATATAACAATTATGTCACAAAAACGCCTTTTAATATTATTATTAAATCCATGTGATGGCTGAGATCACCTGGGGACTCCCATTGTTCTATAAGACACATCTGTTCTATTAAAGCCACTAAATTAGCTGAGGTTTTCTGTTTTCACTGATCACCTCTTTGGTTGCTGATTTTGGTGAAATGTTCTGATTAAACCTGATATGAATCCCTTCTGGAGAGGAATAATTTAGGGCTTTGTGGTTTTGTCTCATCAGAGCTGCCAGAGAACTGGACGGACACTAAGGAGACGCTGCTGGAGGGGATGGTGTTTAACGTGAAGTACCTGGGTATGACTCTGGTGGGCCAGCCTAAAGGAGAGGACATGGCCTCGGCTGCCATTCGCAGAATCGTTGCCACGGTGACAACCTTAATTTGTCAGCTATCATTTTCTCACTTTAATTTTCTTTCTCACCGTCTGATAGAACAAAAAACTACTATGATTAGGACTCTAATGGTCAAAAAGATATCTGTCAGTGAGATAAACCCCCATCAGTATCAGTATCAGTGTTTCTAATATTGTGGACACATTCCCTGGTGGATTCTTTATAAAACTTCACATTCCAGTTTACATCATCTGAATAACTCTGTTGTAGTTGATTAAAGGATGCATCTTTAAAGGCAGTCAGATGTAAGGCCAGAAGCTTATTGAAGCTCTTCTAATGATTAGGAATATTTAATAAATGTTCAAAACGGTTGTTAATATTTAATATGATAGTTTTAAAATTCATGAGCAAACCCCTGAAATAGCAGAGACCTTTGTGCAAACATTTAGATTGCTTCGATATGATTTCTAAGGACAATATATGGTCAAAACCAATATCAAGATTTAATTGATTGGGAAAAATGCATAATAACCACGGCAACTGGTTTTCAGCAACTCATCATAATCAGCTGGTTTATATAAACAAATGGGCAGTGCTGTAGTCTGATGAGGAGAACATGTCGAGCATGAGCACAGAGAAGGAGGGAGATTATCTAACGGCTACGGTCTCGCTGCTGAACGTCGTCCCCTGGCGCACTCCAATCCTCTTTTACATGCAGCGCTCAGAGCTGAGCTTTAACTGCAGCCACAAGATTTTATGATTTTTTTTAATGAAAATTAAATTTTGCAGAGTGCACAGAATTTGGTGTCACGCTTAAAAACAGAGGAACTTTTTATTTGTGGCAAGAAGAGTTTTCAGCACCCCCTAGTGTCTGTTTTAAGTCACTGCAGTAAAAACATTAGCACCATTGTTTCAGCCCAGAAAGCCCTAAATCTAGATTTAAATCTAATTTAATTCCACACGTTAGACTGAGCTCAACGTCCCAGTGGACAGCAGAGGTTGTCACTTTAACCGTCCAGTTCTTTATTGTTTTTAAAGGGATTTCCCATCATTTTGAAATGTGTTTTTGTGTAAAGGTTATAAATAGTAACTTGTCTTATCAGAAAGCTTTCTACAACAGGTCAGATTGTAATTATTTATAACTTTTACACAGAAATGCACTTCAAGATGGCTGAAAAGCTCTCTTTTAACATCAACCTTGTCTTTTTGATACAACAGAAGCATTATCATTGGAAACATCTCAAGAAATGCATCTGATTTCTGCCAAATCTTCCATCTCGAGTCAACATTTTCTATAAAGTTTAATATCAAGGTCACACTCAGGTGTCGCTTTCTCTCGTTAAACATCAAATAAATCCACAACTGTTGCAGGAATCTGCTCAAACACAATCGGACAGAAGAAGAATTCCTTACTGTTTTATGCATCAACACAACGTGATTAGTCTCCGTTTTTAGACACCTCTAACTTAATTTAGTAAAATAAAAAAGATCGTTATTTGTAACACCGTGTTAGTGAGTTTTCCTAACGGGTGGGATCACAGTGTGAGGTTATTTCATGACATTTTCTGATACTTTAGCATTTATCTTTTCTTACTGCCACTCATCTCGATGCACCGTAGAAAACTTAGACTGATTTAACACTGGATCTCTGATATTCAGTGGCATCTCTGGCATCATATGTCAGGCGGGGCACAACTCAAATATATAACTGTAGCACAAACTTTCACATTAAAAATGCAATTTAATCTAAATCTAATTTATGAAAACAACTATTTTATACATGAAATTGCAAATAAAGGTTCACTCACCAGCGTTGTTCATTTCTTTAAAAGAAAAGATGCAAATCATTTTAAAAATCTACTTCGAATTGTCTTTTTGTCCTGTAGCTCATGAGCTAATCAACACTAGATGGAGAAGCTCTGCTTTCCCACCGAACGTGAAGGTAACGTCAGTGTGATATTCCAGTGTTTTAATTGGACGGTCTGGGTTTGGGGCCCAGCGCTTCGTGCCCCGTGTCTGTCTATTGAGAGCGTGTTGCGCCCAGTGATTTTCAGATGCTCGTCTTTTAGACAGGCTGAGAGGGGCCGGCCCGTCGCCAGGATTTCACAAGTAGTGCTCGCTGCAGAACCAGAAGGCGGAGCTGCACCAGGTTCAGCCCCGCCCATTCAACCAGAATCAGCCCTGCCCCGCTACACAGCCCCGCTGACTTGTTTTTTAAAAAACTTTATTGCAACCAGGGTCAGCCCTCCTCCGCTGTTTTTTTAAATAACTTTATTGCAAAAGAATGAATTTACAAGAAAATAACTGAATATCTGCCTGTTTCTCCTTCTGTTTCCCCTTGTTTTCAGGATAAAACATCTCCTCAAAATTGATTAAATATCTCGGGGTTTCAGTCATGTTTTTGTAACAGGATTAGTTTGTGAATGAGAAACGTTTTCTGTCATACGGACTACAACGACAGACAGTGAGCCTAACAGAGAAAGCCGAACTAGCCCACTTTGCTTCGTAGTGTTAGCTGCTAATAGCGGCTGTTAGCTGCTATCAGCTGCTCCTGGCGTGGGCCAAAGCACCGGGGAAACCCTGAGCGCTTCGCGGACCCGCAGCACGTAGCTCTGCAGACCCAGCGTAGCATTAGCTGCTAATAGCAGCTGTTAGCTTTGCCCTTGGGCTCTGTGGCTTAACCTAGCGGGGCCCAAAGCACCGGGGGAAACCCTGAGCGCTTCGCGGACCTACAGCACAAAGCTGCGCCGGACCAGGAGCACCGTACGAAGCTCCGCAGACACGCTCGCAGCATTACCCGACAACGAGGTGTTGCATCTCTGCCGGACTTTGTGCTCTGGATCCAGCGGAGATGCAACACCTCGTTCTCTGATCTAAAGCCTAATTTATACTTCTGCGTCTACGTCGGGTCGGATGTACGCAACGCCATTATGCGTCATTGCGTGGGGTCTCCGACGAGCCCACAAGGACGGACGGAGTAGACCTCGCTTTTCTAAACATCCGTCGAACCAGACGGAGAGCGCACGCCTCTGATTGGTCGGCCCAACAACCCGTGATCATTTCCAGCTTGACGCCGGTTTTATCAACATAGTAGTAGAAGTAAAATCTCGTGGAAGCAGATATGGATCAGCTCAAGAAACATCTGGCAGATGAAATACAAACATTTCTATAATCCATCAGTGTCCCTCACAGGTTGAACTAGAGCTACAGATTCGTTCATCGTCTGCCTCGTCCTCACTGGACGGACATTCAACAGACGCGCTGTCTCCTTCACTCCCGTTTAATTCTTTTAACAACATCGTTTGTTCTTTGACAATAATCCGTTACAGCTCAATCAAAATTTGCTCTCTACGTATCCAGGAAATAGTATCAGCAACGTTAATGTACTGCTCCCAGTGCTACGCCCTCTGTTGTTTCGGCGGAGAATTGAACACCCCGCTGCAAACGGAGAAGTCTGAAGGCAAAACGCCTACGTCAATACGTCTGCGTCTCTCACTTGCGTAGCCGACGCAGAAGCATAAACCAGGCTTAACAGCCCAGTGTAACAGTCCAATATAACCAGGTCAATCACACTGGAGGTGTAGGAGCTGACTCTGATGGAATGGCCGGGTCTGATTGGTTGAATGGGCGGGGCTGAACCTGGTGCAGCTCCGCCTTCTGGTTCTGCAGCGAGCAGACTCTCGGATTTCAAGAGGATTTAACCTCCTGAGCTTGTCAGTATCAAAGCAAAGACTTAGATATGATTACACAGATATTTATAACAGAATATCTTAGTAACAGAATGGGTTTTTATGCACTATTAGTCTAAAAACGAACTATTCTTTCCCACTGATCCCCACAGCGCCATCTGGTGGCTGGTGGGGCCGGGACCTACCGGCCCTACATGATGAGACGCCACTGCAGATATTTAAGATTTCCATTGAGGTGATGTGAAAAAGCTATATGCTGTTGATAATTTCACTAGATGTTTTCACTAGATAATTTAAATAGAACATGTACAAATCATTAAAATTTCCATTTTATCATTGACAAAAATACTATTTTCTATATATTTAGTTAGCCATCACTGAAATCCCTCAAATCAGATCTCATTTTTCTCATATGAGACGACAAAGAACTGACGTCTCCAGGAGTCTGATGCTTTTTACCAACAGGGGGAATTCCTGAGCACACCTTTCATCAATTCAAAAAGCTGTCAGTTCTTTGAAAACCACAAATCCACTCCTGCACTGAATCCAGTCAGTCAGACTTCTAAAGACCTCCATCACTGATATTTAATATATTTATATCCCCACCACACACACACGTTCTTATTCATCTGGAGGCTTTTCTTATTCTAAAGGAACTTCCTGGTACAGACGGTCTAATCAACCCCCTTCACTTCTCTAATGGAGGGATTCAAATTCAGCTGATTAAGACAAAAAGAGAAACGTTGTTGTCCCTGTCGTTTCCTTGGAAACCAACCTACCTGGATGGAAATGCAGAGTATATTTTGTGACTTTTTCCCCTCCTTTGTGCCGTGCTCCAGTCAGACGTGATGAGACAGAGGGACCGAGCACATGGAGGAGACGCTGGCGTATCTCTGGCTGACAGACTGGGTTTTGCCTGGTGGCGTGACACTAGTAACACGACGGAGCCACAGCTCTACAGCCAGTCCCAGCGCCTCTTTCCTGTCTTATCGGTCTAATTTTCCCAACATTGACTGTTATTTAGGCTTAAGCAGAATCTATTCTTCATTATCAACCCGCCCCAGGAGAGCTTTGGTCCCCACAGCTAACGTGACACCATTCCTCGTCCTTGAGAAGTCCTAGTTGTTGCCTAAAGTAAAACTGCCTCTGCATCATTGGCCTTTTTATCACCTCTTACAGAAATACGCTCTCACTTGCTTAGAGAACATTAGACAGTTCTTTCCTTTTCCTCCTCTCTCCCTTCTCTTGTGTGGTTCTTAACCTTTCATTACTTTACTGAAACTGCTCTCGTTGCTGATTTAATTGCACAGTAAAGAGGTCACCGTCGTCGTCGACAGGCCCTCTCACAGACCTCGAGCTCAGCTCTACGGCCGAATTAGCTGAAGCTCCAGATGGTGCAGAGCAGCAGGGGGAGTCGGGGGCTGCCAGCCCGACCTCGAGCGCTCATTCTGGGCTACGCTTTGCAGCATTCCTCCCCCATTCTGTCGCCTTTTTTAAATTCCACAGTAGATTTCTGGGACAAAGCAAGCTGCATGATCGGTGTATTGTTAGTTATTGAATCAGATTTAACATCTTGCTGCTCTAAATGTTTCCTACCTACAGGCCAGAGCCAGCGCTAAGAAGTTTCGTAAAGTTACGCTGTCGGTTTCACCAAAAGGCATCATCATCACAGACACAGAGACGACAGATCTCATAGAGAATGTCTCCATTTACAGGTACGGTCCTCGTCCTCTGCTCCAAACTACCTGACAGGTACACACGAGTGTGTTTTAGAAGTTAAAGATGAGTTGGGATTCTTGTGGGTATACATCAAAAAATGAATCAATATCTCAGATTATTCATTCATTTAGTCACATTTTGGTTTCTTGTTCATGCTTTTGATTTTTGAAGTGAATTTCTCTCAGCTGTCATTTGAAGCTTTTGTATTTGACTTTAAACGAGACGTTCAGCAGACCTTTCTTTCCTTTAGGTTCCTCCTAAAAAGACCAGATTTTACAACTGAACACCTGATTTTCTAGAAATGCAGCCAGCTGCTTGTCGGTTCTCTGAAGGACTGCCAAAGGAGCCAATCAGCAAGCATTATTCAAATTCATGGCGAAGGTCCTGAAAACAACCACCCAGCCCTTGGATTGTTAATGACATGATTCAGGCAGCTCAGCAGCAGGATGACAGAAAACGATGCCTTTTGGTGTTTGGCTGATATTTTTCACCCCAGAGAATCTAAATACTGAGTGAGCTGCTGTGATTTAACCTCCTGCAACCACGCATCATAATATCAAGACACTAGCCTTTAATTTAAAGTCAGATCTCAGAAAGTTAAACCCATTTACACCAAAACTGCTTAAAATATAACCTTTTGATAGTTATTCATCTGGCTTTAGACTGTTTTTGCATTTCTACATCATAGCTCCATTGCATTTTTTAATTTCACATTCTTGATTTTATTATAAATTTGCAAACATTACAAAATATAGGTCAAGAATATTAGTTTCCAAATCACATTTTTTGAAGCTTCAAATTCAAATCGGTGTATTAGAATGCAGCGAAATGTGAAATTAGAGAAGTGAATTATGATAATTATTATTAATAGGACTTGAAAGTGATTTTCCTGATATTATAATAGTTCAAGTGATTTAAGGACATGTTTAATTTGACCCTCTAACTTCTCCGAGCCTATAGAATCAGCTGTATTCTGCTGGAGTTTTTTCTGGATTCTTTCTGCACAGATCCATTGTGAGTCTCATGTGTGATCAGGTTGATTAAACTCGTTTATGTGAGGTCAATAGTGGATCATTGGAGGGTTTCCGTTACTATGGAAACCGACCTGTTTCCTCGCCTAACTAATCAGTCAACGCTTCACGTGGATTCAAATATTTAGCTAAACGTTGCTCTGCTAAACGAACCCAGCCTTGTGTTTTTAGAGGGTGTGTGTGTGTGTGTGTGTGTGTGTGTGTGTGTGTGTGTGTGTGTGTGTGTGTGTGTGTGTGTGTGTGTGTGTGTGTGTGTGTGTGTGTGTGATCCCCTTATCAGCAGTAACAGACCACTGATATCAGCTCTGTTCCTGATCTCCTCCTCCTCTCCTCTCCTCCCTCCTGTCTTTGGAGCTCAGGAGGAAATCTTTTTTCCTGCTGATCTAATAGCTCCCAACACAGAACCCGATAACTAATTGCTCACTTTGAAAAATCACGCTCCCGATCTTTGCTGACACTCCAGAGTCACGATAAAGGAGCAGGACCACACACAATGCTGAGCCCCACTGAGGATGGATTTATCTCCTTTTATGACTCCCCACCCCCACCTCGCTGACTCCCCTCCGTCTCTTCCGCCTTGTTTCTTATTTTTTGTGTATAAACCGCTCGTGGGAAGACGGCAAGCGGAGGGTGAAAGAAGACGAGCGCAGAGATAAGACGGGATCAGATCAAGAGTGTGCTTAAAGTACATAATAACTAAAGAAAAATACTTGCATGCACTAGATGTGTGTACTTGTTCAGTATGTATGTAAATGTGTGTTTTTAGAGTTAATTGTGTATTCCTTCCCTCTGGGGAAGCTTATCAGGAGAGGAAGAAGAAGATACAGAGAGATACCTCAGGAAAAAACACCCCCACCCCCAGCACCATCATAACATTAAAGTAGATTTAACAACCTTTACACACATTTGGTTATTTGAAAAATAATAAGAAAACAATGTAATTAACAAAAGTCACTAAAGCAAAAATGCCTTTATAAGTTTACCCTTTATATACTTATACAACTATTCTAAAATAAAAATAACATTTATAGAATTATTACAAACTTTCCAAGTCCGCAGGTTCATTCACAAAACCTCTGTCAATGAGGTCATTCATAATAATAACAAAGTCCCATTTATACACTGTAAAAAACACATTTAGCTCTTTGTTAATTTAACTTATTTTATGTCTGTTTGATCAATTGTCACTGAAGTTGAGATTAAATGAAAATATTACTTTAATGCATTTTACTTTAATATTCGATGCTTAGTTGAAGCAGTGATATACGGTACGTCAGCTTAACTTGCTTCATCATGTTTTGCTGCACCCCTTACCATTAAAGTCATCTTGCATGCTTTTTTTTTTTTGCTGAATTTGAAAGTTTTTGCCCTGATATTTTACTAGATTTTCAGGAAGTTAAATAGTTTTTGTATCAAACACAAGTGAGTGATTTTTGCAATGTTTAGACGATTGGGTAAATATTATATGTGTGTTAAAATGAAGATGGAAACTGTAATGATTAATTATCAAAGTCAGAGTAACTGAACTAAAAGAACTGTATTTTTAATCAGCGTAAAACATGTATTTTTTTATTTTTAAGAAAATTATTTTGCTTGAATATGTAAGTTAAATCAACATGTTAAACTTTACAGTGCATACTACAGAGATTTGATCTACCGGTGGAGGCGTGGGACTTGGATCAATGCAGCCACTTACTGGAGCCACTGGACATTTACCATTGACCAGTTTGAGAGGATTTTATTAACCACAGTTAAGTCCAGATAATGAAAACTAATCCAAACCTCTGTGTTCCTGGTTCTTAAAATCCAACCCAAAGCTTAATGTCCAAACCCCTCTGAGATTGATCCTCCAGCCTGGAGGGGGGGTGTCAGTCATTCATATTCTCATGAGGGCGCCGTGGTGACCAGCCAGCAGATCCATCAGCAAAACACGCAGGTCAGAAAACAAGAGCTGCAGCTCTGAGTGACGGCTCTCTGCTGATGATCTGAGGTCGGATCACAAAACGTGACTGTGCTCAGCATCAATCTCAGAATTTATTTTTGTTAAATTTTCTTTTTTCTTATTTTAATCATTTAGAAAATGCCGGCTATAACTTTTTGTGCTCGCTGACTTTTTTATGAAGAAGCATTTTAATTCATTTGAAGGTTTGAGGCTTTGATGCACGATGCCGTGTTGAGGCTTTGTTCTGTAAATATTTAAATATTTCCAGTATTATTTGCTGTCAGCCTCACGAGCACGGTGCTCCACGCTGAGAGGAGATCAAAGACGTGAAGTCCAGAGAGGCCTTTGGAGGTCTGAGGCATCCTGACAGCTCAGCGTCTGTTCTTCTTCCTCAGCATCACAATCATTATCTGTTGTTATTTCCAGCTGAAGGCAACAACCCTGAATGGGATACGACTATTTTAATTTGAGTAATTCATAGTAAAAACCACAATATTTCTTTTTATTAACACAGTATATGTATTTTAAATGGTCAGAAACAGACAAAGTGTATGATATTTAAAACTGAAGCTATAAAATCATTGATTTTTCATGTTGTCTTTGCTTTTATGGAGTAATCTACAGTCTTGCCTAATGTGATTGTGTTATTTTAAGCGTACTGATAATGTCCCAGTAATCGGAGACGCTGTCTAGTCAGTCATGAACTGCGTGTGCGTTGACCCATTTGCTCATTTTACACATGAACATATGTTTAGTTGCCTTGTATTGTTTTGTATTTCCTTGTTTTTACGTTTTAAAAGAACAATCCTGCAAACCCCGAGACGATGAAAACTCACATTCCTTTAAGGGATGCATATCTCTGAAATTAAATTAATGTTGTGTGTAATTTTTAAGCAAGGTTCATATCTCTATATAACTGATATGACCTTTATTTCTAGAATAATTTGTTAACACATTGTGCTGTTGTCTTCATGCACAATAGATTTAGGAAGTTAAAGGATGAAAAATGTCCTCGTTGGCACCAACGATGCTGCTACCAGTGAGCTGCAGTCACAGAGTTTTTTCTAATATTATTTCTTAAATTCTCATAAATATGTTCACATTTCAGGCGATATCACCCACCCTTATGGTCTTCTGCCTGTCCTGTTGGTTTTAAACCAAATTCATCACATGTTGAGAAATGATGGAGGTATAGATCTGTTGGCGCTCTGAGGATGTGTTGGGACTGACTCTCAGTATCTGTAAAATCAACCGACTGACGGACATTTTTGTTTTTGTTGAACTGCGATGGACTGGCGACCCGTCCAGGGTGTCCCCCGCCTCTCGCCCCTTGACCGCTGCAGATAAGAGACACTGTGTGGATGGATGCTTTTGTTGTGGAGAGAGAAAGGACAGCAGGTGTATTAACGAGGGCTGCATTCCATTTAGAAGCCGTTCTGAGGTTCAACCAGCAGCTGCCGTAGTGGAATGCTGCCCTTATTAAGACACCTGTGCTTTCTCTACTCTAGAACCTAAATGATCTGCTGTAATAGATCTATGTTAGTGAAATGCTTCAGACACAAGTTAAAGTTTCAAATACGCTGCTTCTTCTCAGTTTGAAGAAAATCTCACTCCTTCAAAATCATTTCTTAAAATCTGCATGTAAAACATTTGTGGTATGGTATTATTTTGCCTTATCAGATAACCCTTATTGCCCAAAATTAATTAAAAAAAACATTTATTGTTTTAAAATAAGCAGGAAAATTATATCTGTCCTTTTATAGTTTAAATCAAATTTAAAATCAGATTAATTTGCTTTTATTACCTCAGAAATACCAGTTCATATTCAGATTTCTTGCCAGTTGTCTTTCCATAAAGATGCATCATGTTGGTGACAGTTTGCATTTTGTATTTGGTTGCACTTTTGATGTATTAATTTATTGTTGCTGTTTGAGGTCGTGGAGAATCGACGTTTAACCAGTAACCTTTAATTTCGGAGTTTGTGTTGAGCAGTTGATAACATCCCACTTGTTTTCCAAACCATAAATAGGTCAAAGCTCTCATCTTTTCAAATTTATGCAATTCCAGCCCAAATGTAAGTTGGAGCGTGGGGAGAGCTGTGTGTCCTGGGCATTGCTATGTGGGTCATGCATCCGTGTTGCAAGCCAGCAAACAATCTGAGAGGGAGATGTGAGCGCGGCTGATTTCATGCTTGTTAGTTGATCTGCAAAATGACTTCGTTTTTCACGCCCTCCCCCCTCCTCCCTCTCTCCTCCTCTTTGAAGTGAGTTTCCATAAATCCCCCTTTTTTTGCATACAGTTTACAAGTTGCTGGGATGATGGTAGATACACTGATCCACGCGGTGCTGTGTTGATTCCTTTGGTCCTTTTTAAAATCCTGGTATGTTCTGTTTGGAGAAAACCACTGACTTTAGCCTTTTCGGGCTTTAAACCCTCCATACGGAGACAAAAGGCACCTAGCTGCTGCTGTGCTGCTTCAGATAAAGTCTGTTTAGTGACAAAGGTCAAGTGCATCTCTCACCGTGGCGCGTCTATTTAAAGCAACAAACACGACGCACGCTGCAGGTTCAGGTAACGACCTCAGACACGCACAGCGGCTCAAGATCAATACAGCTTCTGATTAAAATCTGACAAAGCAGATCGTCGGGTTATGGCTCTCGTGAGGAAATGAAAATGGCTGGGTGTGCTTTTTCTGGATTGGTTTCAGATCATCTGAAAAACAAAGAGCTGTGATTGAATTTACAGGCAAGTGAATTTGTTAAAAAGCATATTTTAGGAAAAAGGCTGCAGGAGAGGAGGGGTACGGTCACAGTGGAGATCTGAGACTTTTCACTCTCCATCAGCTGTTTTAACTCAGAGTTCTAAATAAAACTTATTTCTACTGGAAAATGTCTTCTGTGATAGGAGGATGAGATGCAGTATTTAACTATGAAGGAATTATTAGCTTCATCAACAACTTTTTGTAGTGGCGACAGTACTTTTTATGAATATCTTTGTAAAATGACACAAATATTCTGTATCTGATATGAAAACCATGTCTCCTTTAACAGTTTCCTCCTCCAACTTTACAAAGAATGTTGTGAGTCTGTACATGCATTGAGATCAAATCCAAAACAACTCATACCGACTGATCATTTATTAGGGTTAACATGAAATAATGCATTTTCTTTGTGTTTTTGTGTCCTTTCCCCCCAGAATCTCCTACTGCACAGCAGATAAAACTCAGGATAAAGTTTTTGCGTACGTCTCTCAGAGTCCGTTCAATGAGACTCTGGAGTGTCACGCCTTTCTCTGCCAAAAAAGAAAAATCGTAAGTCAAATTTAAGCAACTCGCAGCATTCAGAGAGCTCTTCAATGAAGTGTTAGTCTTAAGTTGGAAGGTCCGCTGTTTTTTTCTTTTGAGAAGCTCAGGTGCAGGATTTCTAGTGGTTTTGGCTCCACCTTGTGGCAGTTTTTATATTTTTTATATGTCATGAAAATGTATTGTTATAAGAACCTGCAGTTAAATTATCTCAATTCTAAGGAACTATGCTTCAGTGCTTTATGTTTTAACTTGATTTTTTTTTACAGATGTCCTCACTGTGATTCATGTCGTCAATAATAATAATAATATTATAAACATCAGGCAACATTTAAAAAGTTGAGCAGATCTTTAACTTTAAGGAAACATTGTTTGTTCAAATAATGCAGCTTAATTCAAGTGTGGTTGGATTTGAATTCTTCTGATAGGCTGATGCATTTTCACAATTATTACTAATATATTTATAATTGATTCATGAGGTTAAAGGAAACGTTTGCAGGAAGGCCTTTTTCCTACTTTTTGAACAAATCTTGAATGCTTCAAAATCCAGAATACGTAACTTAAATGTTTATCCTGTGAAATGTTTTTTTAAATGTCTGTTTCTTCAGAAACGGAGAGAGAAAAAGTTTGAACTTCAACAGAATAAACCTGAGACTTTAGAAGGATTTTAAAGAACTAACCCTTTAGAAGTAAATGAACCCTATAAGCCCTGTTTGTGGTTGTTTATTAGTTGTGTTTATTGGTTGTGTTGTTCTCTCGCCCCCTCCAGGCTCAGGCTGTGACGTTAACGGTAGCTCAGGCCTTTAAGGTAGCGCTGGATCTTTGGGAGGTTGCTCAGGAAGGTGAGAAGACGATGGGTAATCTGTTTAGTGTCAAACTAACCAGCTGGTTTTAAGTCAAACAGGCAGGAAAGTCGTTCAAAGCTTGAATTGATTCAATTTTTTACAGTGTTTTTTTGTGATT
Organism: Callopanchax toddi; assembly: GCA_006937965.1. NCBI lineage: Eukaryota > Metazoa > Chordata > Actinopteri > Cyprinodontiformes > Nothobranchiidae > Callopanchax > Callopanchax toddi. The sequence continues at coordinate 815,551 of SSNR01000093.1, forward strand.
TCAGACAAAAGCAAGAAGGCCAGGACCTGCTGCTCCTGTGCTGCTAGTGACGGGCAGCAGGTGGCGACAGAGAAGCAGTGTGTTCCAGCAGGTAAGTCATGATCGTGTGTGTGTGTGTGTGTGTGTGTGTGTGTGTGTGTGTCTGTGTGTGCAGCAGACTGGGCTCTGAAGCAACAACCAGACGCAGGATTTCATCAGAAAAATCTTCTTATCATTATTAGAAACATAACCCGTCACTGAAATGTGTTTCTATGTAAATCTGCTAAGAACTTTTGTAGTTGCACATTTTCACTTTAAAGTTAAAGAAGAGTTTTAGGGGAAGTCTCCTGATTCTTTTCACTCAATTGGATTCATTTCTGACCTTTACCAGTTCAGTGTGTCCGCCTTAATGAGGCCTGTCGTTTGGACTCTCTCTCACACACAGAGGTAACCCTCCCTCCTCTCACACTCATTTTACATTGACTGTGACTTTTATAGGTCACGTTTCTTCCTGCTCCATCAAAATGAGACTTAACCTGCCCCTTTCCCTGCTGGTTGGGACCTGAATTTCTCCGGTTATTTTAAGCTCTCTGTCTGAGGAAGTCTCACCATGAGATAAAACACGAGTGAGATGCATCCTGTTGCAGAAATCTTCTGAGCTGAGATTGCAAACAAACAAAATGCTCCCTGGTGTGTTCCGTCTTTCTTCATGCGTCCCTCTCTCTCTTTCCCCCCGCGGTGTCAGCCTCTCTTCCCCACCCGCCGTCCCCGTCTCATCCAGCTGTGTGTAAATCCGGTGGGATGGAGGAGCGGCTCCGGAGGTCGTTCTTCTCTTCCTCTCTCAGCTCGCCGTCGCCTCGGAGCAACCCGAACCGACGACGGCCAATCAAACACGACTCCTGGGTAGGTCGCGCACAATAAACACTTAAACACCACGTCAACAAACGAGCGTGTGCAACGCCTGGATGTGTCGGCCATGTTGGACCACTCCTACCAGGCATGTCCAAAAGTAGAGGCTGCTGATGCACACAGACACTTTCTAACATTTTTATGTTAAGACGTTTACTAACAATAAAAATGTCATCCTGTTTATTTAGAAACTAAAAACCATCAACCAATCAAATCCAGGGAATGAGATGTTTTTCTTTTATTACATTTATATGACTCTTATCTATGAAGATAATTTTCTAAAACACTAATACATCGTTCTGTTCATTAAAATGTTGTATATACAGTATAAGGTTTTTGAGCAGAACAAATAAAACAATTTTAAGACAAAAATAATGTCAGTAAAACATAAATAGTGGATTTTATTCAACCAGAAGAAATGCTTTAAATTTGAACCTCAGACCAACTGTGATTGCTGGTACTTGTTTCCTGATCAGTGTCAAACAGAATGAGCTCGTCTGATTTGAACATTTTCATCCAATCAGAGCTCATCCTGGCATTTACTGATTTTAAACACTAGGTGGCGTCATGTCCTCAGATTATCTTACTACTGTTCCTTGATGTATTTCTTCTTTTTTACTAAATTCATTGAGAGAAGTCGTTTTATTGTTTTGTTTTATTGTCTTTGTCGTTTTTATATAATTGAACCAAATTCTCAGTTTGAAAGCTGAGATAAATAAAACAAAGCTAAATAAACCAGATGATCCTCTTTCAGGGTTCGGTTCCAGTCGGCTCAGTCAGTCTTTGGCTGAAGGGTTTTCAGAACGAGGAGGATTCTAATCTGCTTCATGTTTGTACTGATTTACGCTGTCGTGTCTCAACAGGATGTGGAGGACGGACTTGACGATCCGTTCTCAAGGTAACATTTGTTTTACTGGGTGCTGAGATTCACATGTTCCCTTGTGAAGATTACGTCTTAAATGATGTTTTACTAGTTACATTTTTTCATTTAATTAAAAGTTATTTTGACACTTAACAGTTTAAAGTAAGACAAGCTTTGTTTGAATTCACTACAGCTGAAACGGGAAGTGTCTCCACTATCAGTCGTTTATCCAAGATTACATTTCAGCACTTTTTTTAATTCAAAAAGTCAAATTAGCATTTCATGCGTGAGTTACTTGTAACGGTATAAAATCAGGTCTGTCAGGTCAAGCCTTGAAGCTAGGGATGGGCCGATACCAGTATCGGTATACCAATATCGGGCCGATACCGATACCCGGTAAAGTACCCGGTACACTGTCTGTACACTGATCAGTGGTCTGTTCGCCACTGACAGCCACACCCATTGGCACAGCTGCACCTTTGACAATGAAGGCAGCTTGACTTCTTTTGTTATCTTGAAAGTTTCAACTCATCCTATTGAAAAACAGCCGTTCACACCTCCAACCGATTCATCACCCAAGCCCTTTCCCAACAATAACTCCTCTCCACACCCCTCCCTTTCACCCTCAGACCCCCTGCCTGCATTAACAGGCTTTTGTTTGTTTCGCCATGAAATTAAAAAGTGAATACAAAGCAGGCGTGCATAGTGCTTACAGTCACCCCCAAAACAATGAACGGTTCTCTACAAAGACTCGGTTCTCCTCGTTCACAGTGAAGAGCCGTTCAAAAGATTCAGTTCGTTCATGAACGTGACATCACTACTGTCTGTGACTTGTGATTTCTGTTGTAGTGTCCTATATTGAACACTAGGGGGAGCTATTGAGCTAAAGAGGAACAGTGTGGGTTGAGAGCTGGAGATGGTGCCAAATAGTTCATTTTATTTGGTTAAAATGTGGAAAACTGCAATAATTTCACTGTGAAATCACAGAAAATGGTTATTTTTCACCTTATATTTTAGTTTTGTCATCATTTTTATTAATATATTTTATTTATCTAACTCAGTTATTTGTTGTAAAAAGCAGAGAAGAAAAATAAAACCTGTATTCCAATTTGTTGCATTTTTTGTGTGGTAGAAGTATCGGTACTCGGTATCGGCGAGTACTCAGATTTAAGTATCGGTATCGGATCGGTTTTGAAAAAAGTGGTATCAGAACATCCCTACTTGAAACACCATTTATTATCTTTGCTGACACCACAGTGTACATGTGCAGTTCAGTGAGGGACTTCTGGTTTTGGTACGTTGTACATTAAAGATAAATCTAGAAAAAACGGCACTAAATTTTCCAAATACACAAGAATGGGATTTTGCGAATGAGGTGAGAAAACTCCTGGAGCTCTTTAGCTCATGGAGTCGATCACAGTTTGAGTCTTTTATTCTTTTAAAATACAGATGATGTCACACAGTCACTTTTGAACTTCTCTTGCAGTCAACAAATTTTTTTACTTTTACAACATTTTCAGTCAAACTACAAAGACA
>SSNR01000093.1:833008-835508 GCA_006937965.1 Callopanchax toddi
TCATAAACCCCCCACCCCAAAACCCCCACCCACCCCCACAACCACTCAGAAACAGAGACACATGTGTCCTCTGAATATTTGTGAAGTGCTGTGAGTAATAAATGTATGTACTCGTGCACAATCACAAAAACAAAACACATATGAAATCTGTGTTTTCAACTTTGCCCTGAAAACTGCCTTTGAATATTGACTGATTTTTGGATGGAAAACTTTAGAATCATATGTGATCAAATATTTGAAACCACACAGCCACACTAGTGTATGACATCTCTGAAAAACACTCAAACCATTTTTGTTCAAAATATGTATTGCATTGAGAACCCAGGGCCACAAAATCTGAATAATGTAAAACGATTTAAGTTCCTGTTGAATCACCGCACTGGCATTTATAGAGAAATGACGCCATCTAGTGGAAAACAGTAAAAACTACAATTTACCTTTGTGATGACTGGGAAAACACAGGCAAAGTAAAAAATATATATATTTATGGTGATATTTTGGCTTGTTAGAAAAATGTCATTTGAATGAGAGTCAATGGGGCAAAATTTGCACCAAGGAGCCTGGATGTTACTATCTTATTTGTGCAGTGTTTTAAAAGGAGTAAGAGAAAATTTTCTTTTATTTTGGGAAACTTGCCCAGAAATGCATATCTTACAAAAAAATCAGAAGAATTGCATTAGCACAGCTAAAGTTATTCAAAAAATACAGCCGCCTGCGCAAAAAAAGCTCCCAGGGACCTCCAAGGGTTAATCTACTTTGAACCTGGAGTTGCTTTAGTGATCCACTTAGTTTCCCCCTCACTTGGACTAGCCCTTAGCTTGTTAATAACCTTACAACCACAGCGGAGGTCCTTCAAACTGTTTAAAACACATTAGACATTATTAATCATTTGTAAACTTTCCACAAATGTCTACTTTTAAAGACCTGATCTTTTGATTCAGATAATGAAAAGCTAACCATTAAGATGAATTGGTCTCTATTTTCAGCTCAACTTCAAGATAAGCTACAATTTTATTAGGTATGAAAATAATAGTACAGTTTGACCTCAGATGATATTGTTTTGAAGCATTTTTAGCACCTTAAAACTGAATGTAAAAGCAAAAGAAAGAGTAACAGGATTTGATGTTGCAGCAAGGCTCCTCCAGATGAGTGGTTAGTGATATTTAGAATTAAAATCCTAGCATAAATTATAATGTTGCATTAATCACGAATCCATTTCCCTCCCCTGAGGTCTGTTTATTGTTGCCCTTGTGCTTCATGCAGCACGTCAATGTGGGCAGACTCCCAGCTCAGAGTGCTGTGTGTGGGAGGTGCAGGGACTTTGAGGTGTGTAACGTGACAAACGGACTCAGGAGTGCGCTGATTACCAATCAGCCTGCCACTGTTTGAGTCCAGAAGTCGTTTGAAGGTTGTAAAAACGTGACCACATTCCATCAGGTCACGCCGAGGACTTCCTGCTGCGTTCTACCCACTGAAGTTTACGGTATCGGTTTATCTTTAACAAGGTGCTTACATGTGTTTTCTCTATGCAACTAGTGGGTTTCCAACAACGTTGAGATGTTTTGAGGCCAGATTGTAAATCTACCACGAGCAGGTTGTGCTAGTCTGTGTAAAAACATGTACAGAGTTTGAACACGGTTATGATATTTATGCATAATTAAAACATTTTGTACAAACACGTCTTTGCATCTTTTTAATCATATAGAGGCAGAAACTGTGATTGCAGTTTGTCTTTTCCCTGCCTACCAGTTGGATTAAATTGCTGTTGCAGTGATGAGTTTCTGAAAATTCAGCTGCTGACTGTGCAGACAAACATCCGACTGTTGACTTCCTTCTCTCTTCTCACCTGCTCTGAGCGTTTCAAATCAAACATGAAATCCAGTCCGTGCTGTTTTTCTCTCAAACATTTTCCAGCTGCCTGTGGTCACTCAGTCCAAACCAAGGGCATGCTGTGTTTGGCTTTCTGACAGACGGTCAAATCAATACGTCTATTCATTCAGCCGGCTGCTGAGTCACAGATTAGATAAAGACGGAGCAGGTGCATGCAACAGCTTCTGGTCGATCTATCTGCAATAAGAAAAGAAAAGCACCTGGGTGACCACGTCTGGTGACGCTGCTCATCCTGTTAGAAGTAAATGAAAACCTGCATCCAGGCATATAGAGGTTATTTCATCGTTTTGCAGCCTAAACAGTCATGGCTGAAAAAACAAACCACATAATTAAAACGTTATGCATGATCACATCAAAGTGTACTTCTTTACTGTTAAATAATCACACTCTGAATGATTCAACTCCTGTCAGTGGGAAATGATTGAAGCTCGCAGTCGGGTCTGGACCTTCAGGTTCAGTCAAATTGACTCTTGTTCTGGCAGCATGAGGAGGGAGGTGAGCTAAACTTAGAAGGCAGGTAAAGGGGAAGAACGCCACCGCTCTGCTGAACCAGACATGGCCCTGCTGACGTCGTATCCACCGGATGTTTCTCGCCGGCCCAGGCGGGTCA
>SSNR01000093.1:838008-850502 GCA_006937965.1 Callopanchax toddi
TTCTTTTTGTGTTTTTTGTTCTTTTTTGTGTTTTTTGTTCTTTTTTGTGTTTGTTGTTTTTCTTTCTTTCTGTGTCATTCATCAGTAGCTACTATGAATGAGGACAAACGGAAGAGAGCGCTCACTCTGACCATTTTTCACTGAAATATTTTTGAAATTTGTTATTTCTGCATGCAATCGAGTTTGGGGGGCAATGCCCCCCCCCCCTTGCCCATGCCTACATCCGGCCTCGAGCTCAGCTGAGAGAAAAGCTCTTTGATTCGCTCACCTGAGACCCTCGTCATCCACTTGGAGGTAATTAATGTTCTCCGTCACAAACACACTCTTAAAGGATGCTTCTCTCTAAAAAGACAGATCTGAGTTTAATTTGATCATGTTAACTTCAAAACGTCTCTAAATTTAGTTTGAACTTTAGGGAATTTTCACCTCTGCAAACGAACAGCTCATTTAGTATTCATAAGCATGTAATTGGTTATTAATAAGCTGTTCGACACATTTTGAATCGGCTAATTAGAGACTGATGAAGGGCTCTGCGCTGGCCTAATGAATTAATATGACTCTGATGAGGGTTGGACTGTTTGATAGCAACAGCTAAAGGTCACACGTGCTGAAGCGTTGACTGTTAGGAAAAAAACTTGATCTGAGTCCAACCATGCTGACTACATGTGCTAATGTACATTCTTAATAAGCATTAAAGCATGATAGAAAGCATGATATTTTAGGTTTCGTGCACATTTCTGTGGAAATTCTTGCATCTCTGAACTGAATCTACAAACGAACCGAAGCTGGGTTTGGTTATAAATCACCTGAACTCCTGGTGGAGGTTGGCTGCACTGAGACAGAGTTTAAAAGGAGTGCCCTATCCCTCTAATGGCTTTATATTTTAAGGTGAACTCTCTGTAATTACATTTCAGATGAGGAGCTCAGACAGAGTGCTTTAGTGAACTTGTTCTGTGCAGCTCTGCGGAGCTCAGTCTTCTAATAAAACCTGTGTGCCACGATCCACGATGAGAAGGAAGGTCAAGGACCTGGATACAGGACAAAAAAACCAAGAGACGTTCAGGCATCTGCCACTTTATTAGGAACACTCTGTTAGGTTTTGCCTTCAGAAATCTTCATGTCATGGATTCAGCAAGGAGCTGGAAACATTCCTCAGAGGTTCTGGTCCATGTTCACATGACAGCATCTCCCATTCCACCACATCCCGAAGCTTCTGGACTGGATGGAGACCACTGTCATGTTCTAGAAACCAGTTAAAGGTGATTGTGACCTGGATCATTAACCTGCTGATTAAGACGGGTCTGCTGTCATGATAAAGGGATAGACCGGGTCAGGAACAATACTCAGGTCAGCTGTGGTGTTTAAATCATTCTCAGTTGGTACGGAACGGCCCAAAGTGTTTCAAGGAGCAACCAGCAGACAGGACGGAAAGTCTGACCCAACCATCTGAATGTTGCAGCTGAAACTAAGACTCATCAGACCAGGTAGCATTTTCCAGTCTCGTCTGGTCCAGTTCTGGTGATCCAGTGTAAATTAAAGCCCTGGTTTCCTGTTCTTACTGTAGCTGACGACCTGGAGTCGTGTTGTGGTTCAGAGACGGTGTTCTGCAGACATTGGTTGGATCGGTGGTTATTTTTCAACCTCTGACATCAACGAGACATTTTCATTGATATTTTCTGTTTTTTTGGACCATTCCCTGTAAACCCTAGAGATGGTTGTGGGTGAAAATCCCAGTATGTCAGCAGTTTGTCAAATACTCAGGTCAACCTGTTTGAAAAAAGTCACTTAAATCTGAGTTTTTTCCTCCATTCTGATGCTCTGCTTGAACATCAGCAAGTCGTCCGTCTCCACCACGTCTAGATGCCTAAATGACTGATCATCTGTGTTATTAAACAGGTGTACCTAATAAAACGGCTGGTAAATCTATGTGAGGGAACGCTTTTTGTCAGCACTGAAAGTTTATATATTGTGGTTAATATGCTAGCTTTGTGTATAAGCTGTTAAAAATAGCCAATAAAAGCAGCGTCTCATCTAAAGAGTGGACAGAGAGGAGCGTTTCACTTCTGGAACTGATTTATTTCCATGTTTGGGATCTAGGTTAGAATGCACATCAAATGCTATTCTACACGCAAACATGCAGCTTCATTTAGTAAACAAGTGAAATGTGGTTTTTACAAATGAAAGCTGAAAAAAGAACACAATACTAACCAGAAATAGCATCGAAAAAAGGACACGTTTTCCTTCTTTCCTTATTATCATCTAATCACAGCAACCACATAGTTCTGGTCAGGCGGCGTGTTAACACTACTTGTCTTTAACAGGTGAACATAGTATCTAACTGCACATGCCAATATCAAAAGTCTGACTGCGTATTTAAATGACAAACACAGGCTTCCCAGAGAGGATCAGGTCTACTGTGGGGTTCGTATTGCAGTAATATTTAAAGCACCCACCCAGGACACCATGGGTCACGCTCTAACAGCCAGCAGCTTTCTGTAGCCACTGTAAGGATGAGGTTGTGTGTTTTCTCTCTACAAATACTCATGCAGGGGAGCCTTCCGCCAACTTTTTTCTGCTGATGACACCACACTATATCTTTGTGTTTGTCTTTGTTTTGCTCATCAGCAGGAGGCGTAAAATCTGCACTAATGATTGAAAACAGAAGAGTTGAAGTCTGGCTGCCTTCTTCTTCTTCTTCTCAGACTTCAATGATGTTAATGGACGGCACAGAGGGGTGGAACTGCAACAGACAGGGAAAAAAATCAGAGTCACTGTTGTGGTCTTCATCTTTTTGTTCCTCTTCTGGAAGCTGCTCTCATTTTTGGAAATGTATTTGATGTAAATGTTATGTAAAAATGTAAATTTATACCACAGTAATGCATGCATTGTATAAAGCATCCAGTAGACATGTGACATGTCCAGAAGGTGAAACTATACTATGATCTCGAAAGAGAGTTTTAAATTAGATGGAGATTGCTTTCAGTACATGACAGGAAACTCCTTCAGGCGAAGGGTTTCTGACGGTTCACCTTGCTCCGTAGCAGCCCTCCACTGTGGTGCTCCGGCGTGCTCCTCTCCGACAGAGGCTTGACCTTCTCCTTACTGTTGCTGGAGTCGTTGTCCTTTATGATGTCGTACTGCCGACAGAACAGGGCTATAACGGCTGCCAGGTGGAAGGAGGTGACCACATGTGAAAGAAACGCACACCAGATAGAAAGTCAGTCAGGTGGAAGCAGCTGTCGCTCACATGACACCACTTCCTGTACTCGAGCATTTCGGATAATGGAATTCTGCTCCCCGGGGCGCGCCGTGCGGTGGCTGATCTGAAAACCTTGAAAAATAATCGTCGCACTTTGCACTCAGCTAAAAATAGTTCTGCCTCCGGTCTGGATAAGTACCGTCAACTCACAGCAATTTTCCTGCTATGAGGGAGGTTATAAATTTCTGACATTAAATTTTCAGACATGGATATGCAGTTCTGGTAATGAGGTCTGCAGAGCTGTGGGAAGCTTTCATTTGACTGGCGGATTATTATTCATGCTTTATGGACGTGTTCTCCGACGATGCACCTGGAATGATGATGCTACCTAATTAGCAGAGCGGTTCATACTTACATTGATTTTGTTCGAGACTGTAACTTTAGTATATCTTTGAGTTTGGAATCTGTTTGCATTTTATTTCGATGTAAATTTGGTTCATTTCTAAAGTTTTGTGGTTTAATTGCACATCCTCGATAAGAGTCATAAATGTCAAATGACCTTGAAGTCAGACTACAGCATTTTGCACAAAACCTGAGGAGTCTATTGGCTGTCCAAGTACCACAGCACACTAGAAGCTGACAAGTTTTTGGGATCCCGGCGGGTCACGTGAATCCTGCGGGATTCCCGTGAACTGGGAGTCAAATTTAAATAACCGGAGTGGGAATAAAAAATACGTTTAGATTTCTGCATGTGCACAAAACAAAATTAGTGCTCAGAAGAAAGTTTCTCGTGTGCACCATAAACATGTGTGCACTTTTCTTGTGTTGTTTTTTTCCCCTTAATGCCTCTTTAGAGACTCTAGGTTTGCAGGTCATCACGTGTTTAAAACCCAGTCTTTACTTTAAGGTTAAATCAAAAGAGCCACTCTAAATACCAATATTTTTAGTAAAGCAGATGAGATTGCATCCCATTAGAGTAAATGTCCAATTGTTTCTCTAAATCAGCTTTTTAAATAGAAGAACAACGCAGATAGAGGCTAAAAGAAATAACACATCTTCTATAATTACCCTAATCGAACCAGTAAAGTGGATTGGATCAGGGTGATCTCCAAACGCAGCGTCCATCGTGACTCTCCCCCTGGAGTGAGACGGTTCTTTCCCTCCCACTCAAAGCCTCTGTTACTTTGGTCTGTCTCATTAGTATTATTTAACATCTCACTCTGTGTCTCGTGGGTGGGAAGCCCCGCGCCTGGCAGCCTGTCAGATGTGCCACATCTCATTGTTGCTCAACACTTCATTAATCAGCACACTTCTATAAGGGGAAGGAAACTCGATGGAGGTGGAGAGGAGAGCGTGATGTCGGACTGAAGTCACTGCAGAAAGGACTTCAAAGCCTAAACACTGTGTGACGTCTCTCTGATGTTGGTTCGCATTTCTTTCTAAAAAGTTGGCTTCATGCACCTACCTGCCCACATCACCAGGACCACCACAATGATGATCATCTCTCCTGTTTGAAGGTGCCTGGACTTATCCACGCCCTGCACGGTGGGGTCGTCTAGGAGGAAGAGGACAAACGGCACATTAGTGGATGCAAAACACTCATGAACTGTTGACACTGAATACCAAGCCTTGCATATTATGCAGTGGATGAACTAAATGTCAGGATGAAGCCCAGACAAACGTTTTCTACTAAACTGATGTGACATTAACTCACAGTGGCTAGGTGGAAATGGCTCATATGAGTACTAGCTGTCAGAAAAGATTGTGGGCGTTACCATCAATCAGTCGTGTAAAATGAATCTCCCTTTAAGTGGATTACCGAGGGGCCTATTTCCACTCTCCTAACTATCTCCTAACTCGTCTGGATGGAGCTCTTCCAGAGCACCACTCTTCCTAATTGCCTCCTTTAGCGAATCAGCTTGTCAAGTAACTGGCCTTGAGTGCCAGTCTGTCAGCAATCCAGCAGCTACGGAGTGTTCAGTCGTGCTGCCACAACTCTTTAGCGGCGTGTCTGTGTCGCTTTGAAGGCTAACAGAAGGATGGAGTCTGAGCGCGTCAGAAAATACTGAAAGACAATGGATGCTCGTTCGCATAAACACTAAAAACTGACAGGATTTTCACCAAACTGTAGATGCTGCAATGGATCAAAGTTGAAGGGAATTCTCTTTTCACACGTCACATTGAATTATTGTCACTTTTCTGACGACTCAGCACAATTTAACTTTATAAAGAGTGGACTTTGATGAAGGAGTGTGTCATCTTCGTATAATTCTGATTTATTATTAAAGCTTCTTTTAATTCATCAGACAAAGTGTTGGGATTTCGTCTGATCTCAACAGATATGCCTTCTAGTCGTTTTACTCCTTTCTGATGAATCAACGCGTAACGAGGTGACAGGTGAGACCGTGCAGCACAGTTTTTCTCACCATTGTGGGAAAATCAGCATGAGAATGACAAACAGTCAAAGAAGTGACTTATTCCTGGTTGAAAGATGGAAGGAAGCATTTTCAGATAAACTGATTTCCTAAAAGGTCGAGGAGTTTTCAGAAACAACAAAAAATCAATCCGCCATTTGGTAATTAATTTTAACACTTGCACACAAGTCAATACATATTGATTTTCTGAGTCTCCACTGGCCACTTTAATCATATTTAGAGGAATATTTTCATGCAACCACTTAAAGGTGAAAGAGAGGCAAAGAGAACCAGAATGGTGCATTTATAACGAGAGTAAGATGTTTCTCTGATTCTGCAGTTAGAAAACGAACTGTTCTGTCCAACCTGCTTTAGTACGAAGAGTTTAGAGAGTTGTACACAGAACATGTAGGACGACTGACAGCAGAGCGCTGAAAACATACGTCACCTTACAGGTTTCGTCTGTTTCTGCTGAGTCGTCACGCTTACAGTACTTATGTTGGTGTCAGACAAAGATAACCTGAGAAAATAAATGCAGTTTTCAAATGATGGTTTAATTATTTCTACTCTTTAATAAAAGCTGGGTGTTGTATTTTATATAGTCACCTTCACTACGAGGTAAACCTGTAAGGACTGTGAACCAGTGGAATGAACGTGTAGCCACAGCACTTTTCCTCATGATATGGGAGAACACTGCAGGGGATTTTGGTCTGAGGGACGTTCAAAATCACCAATTTACCCAACATGCATGTGTTTGTGCCACCATCTTGACCAGGGCTTCCTGGAACCAGAGAGGTTGTATCTCAAAGGGACGTTTCTGGTGAAATAAAGCAGATAAAACCTGGGATTTGTGTGAAGTAATATTGATTTAGAGTTGTGTATCAGAACTTTGGAGAGACGTTTCTAATGTCCACTAATCTGTGGTTGTTTCAGCAGGTCCATGTCACATCTCCAAAAGGAGATCCACCTAACTGGACACAGATTATCACTGTAAATAAAACCGCTCTAATAGGATGAAATGACAGACGTGTCTTTACGCAAAACATCAGAAACTAGATTTGAAAACGCTGAGCCGGTTTTCTTTTAACTTGTGCCTTGTGTGAGGATTAACATAAAGATCCTGTTGTTATTAATATTATTTAGCATTTTAGAATAGTTGTGTGAGGCGATAAAGGAGAAGATCTCCATTTAGATGCTGCTCAGGCCTCCAGACACCGGAGTGGAGATTTAAATGTCAGGTCAGATCTCAGGTCAGTTACTGACTGCTGTTTCAGCGAGCAGTTTATTACTCCCACATGTCCTCGGGCTACCTGAACCCACTCAGTAATTACTTGTCACCAACTGGTTCTTCTGTAATAGTTTCCATCTTTCCAGTCTTCAAATTAAGATTTTATCTTTCAGACTTCTCTAAAATGCTACCTGAATCTCGTATTTGTTAATAAATATGAGCCTTAACTTAAATGGTGCTAACGGTTTTATGACAGTGATTTAAAACGGACACTAGGGGGTGCTAAAAACAAGCAAAACTGCATAGTGTGCCTTTAATATGCAAAGGATGAAATTGAGTGTTCCTGTTAAGTGTCATGATTCTCCAGACCAGGATAGTAGACCTCCAGACCCGATACCAGTATCGGTATCGGTTAAAGTTACCCGATACCAGGAACCGATACCAGTGGCTTCATTGTCTGTTAGTGATGGGACCAGTTAACACTGATCAGTGGTCTGTTCGCCACTGACAGCCACACCCACTGGCACAGCTGCACCTTTGACAATGAAGGCAGCTTGACTTCTTTTGTTATCTTGAAAGTTTCAACTCATCCTATTGAAAAACAGCCGTTCACACCTCCAACCGATTCATCACCCAAGCCCTTTCCCAACAGTAACTCCTCTCCACACCCCTCCCTTTCACCCTCAGACCCCCTGCCTGCATTAACAGGCTTTTGTTTGTTTCGCCATGAAATTAAAAAGTGAATACAAAGCAGGCATGCATAGTGCTTACAGTCACCCCCAAAACAATGAACGGTTCTCTACAAAGACTCGGTTCTCCTCGTTCACAGTGAAGAGCCGTTCAAAAGATTCGGTTCGTTCATGAACGTCACATCACTACTGTCTGTGACTTGTGATTTCTGTTGTAGTTTCCTATATTGAACACTAGGGGGAGCTATTGAGCTAAAGAGGAACAGTGTGGGTTGAGAGCTGGAGATGGTGCCAAATAGTTCATTTTATTTGGTTAAAATGTGGAAAACTGCAATAATTTCACTGTGAAATCACAGAAAATTGTCATTTTTCACCTTATATTTTAGTTTTGTGATCATTTTTATTAATATATTTGATTTTTTTTTATCTAACTCAGTTATTTGTTGTAAAAAGCAGAGAAGAAAAAATAAAAGCTGTATTCCAATTTGTTGCATTTTTTTGTGTGGTAGAAGTATCGGTACTCGGTATCGGCGAGTACTCGGATTTAAGTATCAGTATCGGATCGGTTTTGAAAAAAGTGGTATTGGAACATCCCTATAAAACTCCATATGACTGTTGCTGTTTTCTACCCTTTTGCGCTGAAACAAACCCCTCCTGTCCGCCACTAATCCCACGCTGCTGACTGTAGCCCTGGAACGTGTCAGGAAACGGTGCAACAACTCACCAGGGATCCGGTTCTGGTGTCACGACGATGCTCTTTGGCTGACTCGGTCTTTTGTTTGGTTTCCTTCAAATAAAGCCGTGGTTTTGGTTTATTTTTAGGTTTCATTTGAACTCATTCATAATCTGAATGACTGAACGTCAAAACAGATGTAAACAACGTGATCTGGAGTGTAAAGCTCCTATCCTTTAGACAGAGCATCAGTCCAGTGTTTCTGACAGAGGTTCCTCTCTGCAGAGACAGCTTTGCTTTGAAGTTCTTAAATCTTGATTTTTCCCTTCTGAAGCGGCAATAACTCTCAAAATGTTTTGTTTTACAAATCTCCGGTTCTTTCATGCACATTATTAATAGACAGGAAACTGAATGCCTTATAAATCTCTTGTTGGAACTTGTTTTTTCTACAAGGTTGACGATGTAATTTGCAGTGATATTTAGAATAAGGATTCATATCCACTGCAGTAAGGAATGAGTTTTCTTGAATGAGTAATCTTTAACGTGTGCAGGCTGGCTAACAGAGTAAACCACTGTTCATTTATTCAGTTCTGAAAGATCTGTCAAAGTACATATTTAAAAGAAAAGCTGTGAAAGGAAATGTTGGGTAGAAAAAAGGAAGATATAATGTCAGCTAGTTAAAACACCTTTATTTAAAACGTATTTATTTGATTGATCATATAGACGCATGTCCTGAACCATCTTTCTGTGGGATTGTTGCTTTTCTGAGGGATGTTGTTTGGATGCTTTACAGCTTGGAGGATTTTACTTTTCTACTTGTGTTGATGTCTCACCAAAACCCAAAATCCCAGATGAGTTCAAGAGGAGGAGACATGGATGCAGAGCAGGAGCAAAGCAGCTGTATCAATCATAATGAGGAATGTTCAAACTCTCATGAGCAAGACGGACGAGCTTGAAGCAGTGATGAGGACCCAGACTGAATTCTGGGAATGCAGCATCTTGTGTTTTACTAAGACGTGCTGCGGGATCATATCACGACTCCAGCGTCTCTCTGTCTGGCTTTAAGGACGCAGAGAGCGCTGACAGTAGGAATATTCAGTTAAAGCCTCTTTCCTTTGTTTAGCGACATGGATTTGTTGTTTGCTGTGACCTCCTTATCCACTTGTGGTGATTAGATGCCGTTTTAGTTGTTTTTAAACTGTCAAACCACTTCTCATGATTGCAGTGAACCTACTGTTTCTGTTCATTACAGGGGACTGAAGGCTCTGTGAAAGCGGGTCACTTTGCAGCGCGAGGACCGAGTTCGGTTCTGTTGCTCTGCTCCTGTCTTTGTCACATGTCTGACGGCTGCTGAGGATAAAAGGAGAGATTCTAAAAACATGTCCATCATCGTCTGAGGGAGCTGTGTCACATCAGAGTGTGTTTTGCTGTGTGGAGTTTTGGATCTTAGCTTGAGCAGATAAATTGTTAATGGGCTGCAATAACTGACCCCTCAAGGATTTTTATCCTGGGTTGTGCTAAACACTACAAAGAAATATAAATGACTTTATTGTCCATTTCGTTTGCATGTGTCTTTTTTATTGGGGTTTATCTTTGAAATACACAAATAAAAGTCGCATGGTGTTGCAGTGATTTGCACCGCCACCTCAAACCGTGACTAACCCTCTCTGGGGCTTTTCTTTGTGAAGTTTGTACCTGATCTTGAGTTTTCTGACCTGTTAGGGAAACTGGAAGCTTTAAATGAGCTGTAGCTCTGCTGTGACATCATGTTTAACTGGAAGCAGATGTACTGTTACGGTGCTGCAGATAAAACATTTAGTCATGTAATCTCTGACTCACTGCTGCTGAAATCAGGTTCAATAAACACAGGAAATGGAATTTTTGATTCAATGACTTCTTCAGTAGAGTTCTATACTCTTGATGGCAACTGAAGGGAAAACTGTAAAAGATGCTGCTGGAGCAGGAAGTTCTCCTTAAATCATCCTGATACTGGACTGATTTCCCCCAAATTTAAATACTTTTATAGTTAATTTGTAATCAGTGTCAGATACCTCACCTCATATCATGCCTTTATCTATTTTTTACCCATTGAAGTCAACACATAGTGGTCTATATGAATATTAGATTATTCAAGTAAGAAAGTAAGTAAGTAAAGTTTATTTCTATAGCGCCTTTCACAGATATACATCACAAAGCGCTTCACAACACAAACAAAAGGACAAAACTGAGAAAACATTGAAAATAAAAAACAAAACAGAGATTTGGGCAGACAGGGGATCTACATGGTAAATGATGAGACTTGGGCAGAAATATTGGGACAAACTTCAATAATATGTTTGGGCAATTTTAGGGAAAACTTCAATAATATATTTGGGCAAAACAATAAAAGGGAAAAAAATGGGAGCAGGTAAGAAAAGGGCTAACGACAAGGAAGGATGAGGAAGAAACCTCTGATACAGGAAACAATACACTGACAGTCCACAGTTAAAAACACATCGGGGAAGGTGGGCGGGACCAGGAGCTCTTCCAGCAGGAACAGACTTCAGTGCTGACGCAGCTGCACGCCTGCCCCCCCCCCCAGCAGGGGTGAAGGAGAAGATAGGAGGAGAACATAGAAAGGAGGGAGGGTTCAGAGCAGCTGCTCCGTTCATTCTGTAGTGGGGGGTTGTTCAAGGGCACAGATAAGATTAGAAGTTGTTTGTCAGGCAGCAGCCATGTTTTCTCCACCGCCTTATTGTTCATTACTGTTCGTTCTGCTGGCTTCACCCCTCCAAACAGTTGAATCATGGCCATCCCCACTGATCTGACAGTCAGACACCTCAGGTGTAATTTGCTCCGCTCCAGAGTTCGTTTGCAGCCAGTCCTCCAGAACGACTCCTTCACCGTGAGCGTTTCAGTGTTCAAAGCACAAATCAGCCCCTCCTGAAGTGCAGGACACCTGACAATCGCTCCTGCAGCTCCGTTATTTTCAGATGAATCAAGCCCCCGCAGACGCCAATGAGCGTAGACCCGATCCTCATTAATCCAAAAGTGCAGTCCTCCAGAGACGCAGTGTCAACAGGTTATCATGAAGCTGTACTCACACTATAAAACATAAAACTAAGTTTTTTTAATTAAACCTGCCAGACAGCAGGTTTAGTCTGTCACCATGGTGATATAGATATTCATCTTATGGAGCAAAAAGCAGATTGTCTTAATTTACTCAATTTTTAGATCAACTGAATACCTATCTGATGCAGGTTATATGCATCAATTCAACATGCGTTCTATAATTTAAGTATAAATATACGTATGTTCTCATTTTCTATCATACTGACACAGCTCATTATAGGTGGGAAAACTGGGACCAAACAATAAAAATCAACTTGTCATCAGTGTGTTAAATATACCTAAATATTCCAGGTGATCTAGCAGGATGTTTGCTCACAGTTCTCTGTGTGTGATTATATTTAATCAGCAGGAAACGCTTTGATAAAAAGCCAAACAGCTGAGTAATCCTTTTCCTTAGTGTGACACGGAGACCTTAAAACCAGAACGTGATGAGTCAGCAGGGTTATGAAATGTTGACGATGATTGCTCTAAAACCATTCCTTTAATAATGCTCATCTACTGAAGGTTTTCTGACCCATTTGGATGACTTAAGGTGGAGCTACAAGTCCTGATTAATGCGATAAATCTTTAGTAGTCAGCGCCGACCTTAAGTCTCTTCACTGAGGTAAATTAATGATCAGCGTCTAAAAGTTAACTCAATAAAAACCTAAAGAGCAAGGAAGCACCTGGACAGACATTTAGAGTAACATCAGGGTCTAGATAAGTTGAGAGGACGTGCGTTGACCTGCAGTTAGCATCGTAACGTTGTGCTTGGACAGTTTTGCTAAATGGAGTCCATCCCGACTCAGCAAAGAGGAGCGTTAATGATCTGCTTGCATCGGCATTTTTAATTTTCACGCCGTCCGACTGTAAAAAAACTAAATGCTTGAACGTGTCTGTCTATAATGTTAAGATTGAATAATCTAATTGAATCACACCAGTGCAGTAGATCTTCTGAACTACTCCTACTACTGAAGGAACCCGTCTGTTCTGGTCATGGTTTCATATTCCCGTCAGCAGACGAGCTGAGCTTTTACACTGAATTTCAAGTGTTTCAGAGGCTGTAGAGAATCACCACGGGTGATGTAACGTCGCATAAATTCAGAGGAGCTGGCCGTGCTTGAAGAATCTGTCAATAATGTATTGGTGTCTGGGAGAAAATAAAGCCAAAAAAAGACCCCCCCCCCCCCCCCCCCCCCCC
>SSNR01000093.1:850512-907262 GCA_006937965.1 Callopanchax toddi
CCCCCCCCCCCCCCCTCCCTAAAGAGAGGCAGTGAGAGGAAGCTCTCGTCGTCTCACTTGTCAGAACTCTCCTTCACTGTGTCGGATTTTCAATGTCAGGGTGCATTTCTAAAGAATGAGGAGGGAGAAGCGGACTGGACGTAGCAGCAGGAAAACCATCTGGAATGGGTCGTTTCTCTCTGGGATTCAGGCAAAGCAGGGTACCAGTTAAATCCCCTGCAGTCACCGTGTGTACTGGATTTTATTTTAGCTACAGGCATCTTGAAGAGGAAGAGTGTAGAAATAAAGCAAAACCATTAATATGCATTAATATCCAGTGATGGAAGTCGGTGAGTTTTGGCTAAAGCCTGATTTTGATAAACAAATCTTTGTCATTGACATTTTTAAAAATTAAGACAGTCGACTCAGTGGGAGGTGTACAAGTTAAGATGTGAATGACTATGAAAACGAATCATTTAGTTCTTTGGGTGAGTTATTATACTGCTGCAGAATAAATCAACCTTCATACAGGATGCAGAAGTCAAAGATCTGACCCTTTTTTTTTTTTTAGATGTAAAGATGAACATTAGTCTCAGGTTTCTTAAATCTTTGGCTTCCACTCAGAAAAAAAGCAATAAATCTTTTACTGTTTAGTGTTTTTATTCATCTGGGACAATGAGCCCAAAACATAATAATCATAAAACAATAAGGCAATAATAATAATAATAATAATAATAATAATAATAATAATAATAATAATAATAATAATAATAATAATAATAATAACAATAACAATAACAATAACAATAATAATAATAATAATAATAATAATGATGGAATGTTGTTTTTAAATACTCCTTTATTTTTAAAGATTTTTTATAACTTAATCATTTTTCTCCAGTAAAGTTCCGTTTCTGGAAGAAATCCACACCTGCATGATGAGAACATGTAAACTCCGAGAATCAAACCTACAACCTTCTTGCTGCTTTCATCAGTGCCGCTGAGATGTCAAATTTGAGAGAAAATATGGAAAGTTTTGGTTTGAATCACAGTAAATTGATACCTATGACACTTATCCAAAGGTTTTTTATATATGTATATATTTATTGGTCACATGACATAACTAATTGTGCTATTTGTGCAGCGTTTAGATGTTCCAGGATCCGAACAGAGGTGCTAACACAGTGGCTGTTCCTGCTTTATGGATAGTTTACCTCTCCATATCGGATCAGCTCAACCTAAAGACTCATGTCTTCCCTGACATTAACTGGAGTGACTTCATTTATCTGTACTTTATTGTGTTTTATGGGATGATTTGATGACTTTGTTTTTACTCTTTTCTGTCTTTTAGGGGTTTATTATGTTGTTTTTATTCTTTGTCTTGTTATTATTGCTTTAAGGCTCTTGTTTTCAAAGTGCTTTATGATAAATTGACAGCTGTTGTGAAAATTCTTTTCTCATAATTCAGTCATATAATTTCCTTATTATGTCTCAATTTATTTACAGTTTTCCCTCAGTTTAATTATAATTTTGTCTCCAACTCCTCCCAAAGTCATCTTCTATTTCTTGCACTTTCTGACGCTCAGACACCAACTTGAGATTTGCAAAAACTCTTTGATTATTTGGAGGAAAAAAAACTGTGCAAATCTTATGAATCCAAACTTCCATCAATGCAATAAAACACAACAAGTCCCAGTGACTCACACGGGTCAGCTGAGACATTCTGGAGGTTCACAGTTTGTCACCAACACTTACAGCCAGTCAGATACTCGTTTTAAAGGTTGAAGATCTAATTATGTTGAGGCCAACTAAAGGAGTGTATTTATTGATGATTGAACACTTCTTTTGTATTTCTCCTTTGACTTTTTAACATAAACAGCTAAACTTCCCTGGTGTTTAGAAGCTCCCTTGTCTCGTCAGATCCTCTGATCTCCTCACGTCTTCCTGTTGACCTCATGGTCCTGGTCCTCTTGTCCCTGCCTTGTCTTTAGATTCCCGTGTTCAGTAACACGTTCTCGTTTATTTGAGCTGTTAAGGGGTCATCATTTTTGTGCAGAAACTAATTCCTCTGTCCTGAGTATTTTCAGTTTGAAGGATTGTGGCATCCTCGTTCCTTTTTTTGACCTCACCTTCAGGGTGACGTTTTGTTGCGTACCTTGGTTGGAGCTGTTGGTAGAGAATCGGTCAGTTTTCTTTAACGTGCGGAAGTGGACTTTCTTGCTGGCCTGGCTCTCCCCGTAGAGGCCGATGGATTGGACCTGGATGATGTAGTCCGTCTCTTCCTCCAGATCCCAGAGAACGCAGGAACGGCTGGTGGTGTTGACCTCCCGGATGAAGCGCTGCATGTGTCCTTCCTGCCTCTGGGTAACAGAAAGACAAAGAGAGCAGCTGAATTAGATTGGATCAATACTGAGGGCAGTAGGACGATCAGGATGACCACATACATGCTAGTCCTGCAGGATGGGGGCCCTACTAAAGTCATTGTCTTGTCTTGAACGTGTCACTGCGCCGCTTCAATAATTTTGACAGGGAAATGTTAAAATCAATATGGTGAAGCTACAGGAAGGCTGTGAAACAATCAGGGTGAATATGAGTCAGAGCTGACCAACCAGAAAACACTCCAAGCGCTGGAGAACAACATGCTGAGCACTTTGTTGTGTTCACAGTTTTGCACTTTTCATTCTAACGAGGAATTGAAAGGCTGTGCAGTCGATACCGTGATTAATTTGGACCACAAACACTTTGGGAGAGAAAGTCTCAGACTCTGTGTTTGACCTTTTACAAGGTTGTGAGAGCTATCCAGGCACAAACGATGTGAGAACTCGTCCTCCTATCGCCGTCACATATCTGTCTCACAGCTTCACTGGCCCAGATGTCCTTTTTATTGCTTTGCTCGAATGGGACTTAAGTCAAAAAGCATGCAATCCGTCTAATAATCACACTTTTATGTACATTTTTTTTTATTACAAGAGGTATTTAGATGCAGCTGCCTAGCAGAGTCACACTGAATAGAAAGAACATTTGAATGACTGCATAATGATTTGAGTTGCACAGAGTCTAAAAAGGATTACAGCACAGCGTTTTGTGTTGCATCATTCAGTCATTGCTTTCCCATTTCAAGCTTTTAAAAAAGAAAAAGAGAGATTGGGCTGCTTTTTTTTATTTTAACCAACTTATGAGCATGCATGCTGCAGCCTGGCTTTCTTTTGCTGTCGGAGCTTTTCTCCATGTTTAGCAAAACCTTTTGATAACCTTACAAACAAACACAAGCACACGGGGGAAACTGCTCCCTTTGGCCTTTGTGACAGTGAGTGATATAAGGGTGGTCTGATCTTGGTTTACGTCAGACGTTAAGTAATTACCTGTTGTGAGATGGAGAAACCAATAATGATGTCCCCCTCTGGAACCTCCCAGGACACAGTTGCTGAGTCAGCTCTCAGATGCATAACGGACACGTTCACAGGAGCCGGTGGTCGGTCTGGAGACGAGGAATAAACGAGACGGCCGGTTAAAGACAGCTTGAAGCTTAAAGTTGCAGCAGTGGTTTAGGAAGTAGAGCGAGTCGTCCACCAATCAGAGGGCGGTCCAGACAGCACATGGACTGAGTGAGGACAGCGTCACTGTGGGGTTCTAACATCTCAGATCATGTTTTGTTCTGGCGCTTCATTTGAAATCAACTTTACTAATTATGGTTCTTCTGGATCCACCTTTAACAGTTCTCTGTCCTCCCATCAATAAACATGTTGTCTTATTTAAAACCAGCTTTTTCACCATAATTACTGTGTTTGCGTCTCTTGCTGGCCTGGCCCTGTGGAGGCTGGTGGATTGGACTTAATGCTCGTGTCCCCTGAGGTACAGCTACAGAAACAACTCATTAGCTCTCTGACTTTGGTGCTGAGGCCACAACAGCTTAATGCAGAGCTTAAATAGATGTTTCTCCTCCATGTGCTGCACTTTGTAGCCGTTCGCTGTTATTTAGTTTCACAGTCGGCTGCACTGAACCTGGAGAGAGTTTGTCCTCATGGTGATATTAGCAGCCATGCTTGGTTGTTTGAAATATTTATGGAGAACAGAGAGGACAGTATAAATAAACCAACCAACAAAAGTACTAACCCAGCAGTGCTGTGATGTTGGTTAAAACCAGGATAAAACTCCTCAGAGATGCAGCTCCGTACCTGGTTGTGCTCCTAGAGGGTGTTTACATGCAGGCATCCATACATCCCTGTATGTACCCCCAGTTTTACCCCATATGTACCCTGAAAGTACCCTCTATAAGTACCTTGTTAACCTGCTGCCTGCTCTATACACTGAAAAAAGAGAATAGTTGAACCAACTTAATTGAATTGCTTCAGTTGGTAACAAGTAATTCAATTAAGTTTACCCAACTTAAATTAAGTTTGTTTAACTTGATGAATTTAAGTCAAACTCACTCAAATCATTTAGTTTCTACAAATTCAAAGTTCAAATCCTTCTGACCTAAATTGATGTAAATTCAACTCAAATCTTTAGGTTTTTCCAAATGAAAAACTGAATGATCAAAAAGCACATTATCAATGACTTTGAACTTAAAGAGACTGGGGCGCCAGAGAAAACTCACACAGCATGAAGAACATGCAAGCTGGTCACAGAGCTGGGAAGTGAACCCACAACCTCCTGACTGTAACAGTGCTAACAACATGCACCACCAAGCAGCTCACTGTTTCACATGGTTTTAAAAATATTATGCAATGAACACTTTTTATACTTCAACATGTTTTCCTCCTCCTTGAATGGAGTTGAGTATTTATGAATACTTAGTTTTTGTCGCTAACCTGCTAGCAGGGCTTAGCTAGTCATAAACATTCAACTCCATTCAGAGAGGAGGAAAATGTTTTACAGTGTAAAAAAGTCTTTATTGCATTATTACTTGCATCTGTGCAAAATTGTTACATTTGTGATGTTCTCACAATAAATGTTAAAATGTTCCATCTCTGCAGTGGATTCTTTTTCTTTTTAGCCAACTTGAAATTCTGATTACAATGAAAGTAAAAACTAAAATAACACGCTAAAACACACATTTAAGATGATTTACATTTAAAGTGATAATATGCAGTTTTGCTTGTTTTGGGCGCCCTCTGGTGTCCGTTTTAAATCACTGCATTACACAAGTTAGCATATTGTTTCAGCTTCTAAACGCCTAAATCTACCTGTTGAAATGTCTCCTCAGCCTTCATAGCTTTCTACAGGAGCGGTTATTTACTCCTTCAAAGAAATCAGCTGTTCAAGCAGGGAGAGATGGAAAAATCAGGAATCATGAGCTAAAAACACTCCAGCGCTAGCATAACAGCTAGCCACTTTGGGTTAGCCTAACCCTCTGAGACACGTGACTTCCTGGGTACCGTGACGGAGACGGAGATCTTGCAATCGTGGTATTCTGGATCTAACCACCAGATGGGGCTAAGTGACTTTTCATTAACTCTGTAAAGAGTCAGATTAGCACAGACTGGCTCAAGGAGAAGATTTAAAAATATGAAAAAGTTGCATATTATCACTTTAAATAGTTTTTAAGTTCAAAGTCATTGATACACTCTAAAAAGTAAAACCATCATTTACTTAATTTTTTTAGTGTAACATTTTACACTCAAGAATTTTGAGTAGATTGGAGACAATTATATTAAGTAAAAGCCAACTTTATTAATATAATTGTCTCCAATCTACTCAAAATGCTTGAGTGTAAAAATGTTACACCAAAAAATGTAAGTAAATGATGGTTTTACTTTTTAGAGTGCAATGTGCTTTTTGATCATTCAGTTTTTTCATTTGGAAAAACTTAAAAATTTGAGTTGAATTTACATCAATTTCAGTCAGAAGGATCTGAATTTTTGATTTGTAAGGAACTAAATGATTTGAGTGAGTTTTAACTTAAATTTGTCAGGTTGAACCAACTTAATAATTTAAGTTGGATAAACCTGATTGAATTACTTGTTACCAACTGAAGCAATTCAGTTAAGTTGGTTCAGCTTATCTTTTTCTTTAGTGTGAACATCACTGATTTTACGTTGATTGAACCAAAACTGTAAGTTGTCCTGACTAAACCAAAATAATCGGTCAGATTTAGGTCAATAAGTCCATCACCTCGACTACAGCTCACATATTCTTTTTAGAGTGTAGTACGCTGCACCTACTCCTTAGGCCTGCACTGTGTATTGCCACCATTATTTTCTATTCATCGGCCTCACACAGCGTGACATTCCTTCCCTTTTTTCTCACTTTGCAGCCTTCCATCACATTTTGTTTGCCAGTAAATGTGCTCACTGTAAAGTGTGAACAAGAGCCTGGGCAGCAAAAAGAGACGAGGAGCAGCGTCTGACAGCTCCGACAGAGGAGCCTGTCCGGGTCAGACGGGCAGGCCAGATGGGATCAGGAGGCCTTTTGTTGTTACTGTACGTCTAATGGCGTTTGTGTAGCGGCAGGACGTGTCGCACGGTATGTGGAGAAGATCGAGGAAGTAGAAATGTCAGACGGCCATCAACAAACACTAATGGGCCTATCAGCTTTAAATGAGCAGTATTACCTCACTGAGAGGTGGAAAGTCAGGATGTTAGAGGAGAAAAAAGAACAATTGATGAAAAATGAAACCATTACAAACGATTTACAGAACTCACTCAGTCCTTTTCAAGGTGTTCCTTTTATCTTCATACCTGTTCACTATTTTATCTGTCGCTGCTGCCCTCTCTTCCATCCTCGAGTTGAAATTTTATCTCAGAGACAATCGATGCATTCAAAGCAAAAGGTTAGACAAGATTATCAGTGTCTCTTGTTAATACTGGGCACAGAAAGCTGGGGTCAATCGCGAGGATGACGCTCACTTCCTCATGACCTGAACAGAGAGATTTGTGGAGGAGACGGAACGAAGGTTTCATTCTCAATATGTGACAAAACGCAGGATATTGATATTAAATAGAGTTTAGGGACATAAAAAGGACAAACACAGGCTGTGTTCTCATGTTATCTATTAATGAGACACGACTGTGTGTCAGCAGCTGAGTTAATGTGGTAGAAGAGCTCAATGTCCTTAAACTCTAAGGAAATCAGTTACTTTCTGTTTCATTTCAATGCATCTTTTTACTTTGATTTTAATTTTGTTCAAAGCAGTTTGCATTCCCTCCTCCTCAGTTCTGCTCCTATCGCTGATTTAAGGCGACATCGGACAACGAAGATTCCTCCTTAACAAAGTTTTATACCAACTATTGTGTTTGCCATGGCCTTTCTATTTAAAACAACTCGTGAATAACATTTTTCATTCCTAAAAGAGATCTGGGAAGTTTTAGTTTTGAAGTTGTCGTAACTTTCTGCCTCCTTGGGGCTTCAGCCAGGTGTCTCGGCTGTAAACACACACACGTCTTCACGCCCTGATCAGCACTTCCCCCTGACGTAAGAACAGCTGCAGCCTTTATTTAAGGTGGGACGCATTCATTTTTCTTGAAGCTTGTTAGATAATGAGAGTCACAGTTAGCGCCAGGTCATTCACTGCTGATTGGCTAATGTTTCCTAAAGGCTGTGGTCTGAGAACATTTTGATCTTTGAGAAATAATCAAGAATTCAATCCTTCGTCCCTCTTTTTCCCTGGATGTTTAATAAACCCTGATATAAATTAGTTCTTTTCTGTAGAAAGTAGAAAAATGTTGTGGAAACCTTTTCTCTGTTTTTCTGTTCTGTTTCTTTTAAGTTCTTGGATGTCGTTACAGAAACGTCAGACCGACTGAGCCCTAAAACCTCACACTGTGTTATGTAAGATTTGAAATGAAACAACAACCTGTCACAGAGGACGAGGTACGTGTCATACTATGGCAAGCCGTTTTAACATTTATTAAGTAGACTGGATATGTATTCCAGATATCTATAAATCTATTGTTCCTAGTAGAAATTAACATTCCAGATATCCATAATAACATTCTTCCTATCTGGAATTAACATTTCAGATATCTGAAATGTAATTCTTCCTAGGACAAATGACGTCACATTTCCCATTCATGTGTATTGGGTTTGCAGCGCCTCCTATCTACAAATACATTTCTCCTATCTGGAATGAACATTATGGATAGTAGAAACTGAATTCTGACTAGGAGAAACTCTCATTTCAGACAGCTCTAATTCAGCTGTTACTAGTAAAAACTCTTATTTCGGATAGGTAAAATTAAAACTCTATTCCTGCTGTCTGTAATTGAATTTTGGATATCCAAAAATACATTTATACTAGTAACAATTGTATTTCGGATATCCTTAATTTATAATTGAACTAGTTAAAAACACTTTGAGATATCAGTAATTACATTTATTACTAGCAAGAATGTATTTTAAGATATCCAAAAAGATTTTCAGGATATCTGGTGACATTTCATTGGGTGGCCATTTTAACATAAAATATGCTCACAGACTATCAGGAAGTGCATTTGATATATCAATAAATTGCTTCTTCCTAGTCAAAATAGCATTGTTAATGGTCAAAATGAAATTCTTGCTAGTAAGAAAGCCATCTTTACTAGTCAAAATGGTATTTTTACTAGTAACATTGTGAGTTTTAACAAATGCACTAGGAGGAACTACTACTGTAAAGGTTTTGATTGTTATTTTAACATTTAATAAGTGGATTGGATATGTACTTCAAACATTCATAATTCAATTCTTCCTATCTGGAATTAACATTTCAGATATCTGAAATGTAATTCTTCCTAGGACAAATGACGTCACAATTCCAATTCATGTGTATTGGGTTTACAGCGCCTCCTATCTATAAATACATTTCTCCTATCTGGAATGAACATTATGGATAGGAGAAATGTAATTGTTCCTAGGACAAATGACGTCACATTTCCCATTCATATGTATTGGTTTTGCAGCGCCTCCTATCTACAGTTACATTTCTCCTATCTGGAATAAACTATGGACAGTAGAAAGTTAATTCTTACTAGGAGAAACTCTCATTTTAGACAGCTCTAATGGCTTGTGATCATGACGTCATCCTCCGACGCAGCCGCCATGTTGGCAGCTTGTTTGCTTTCTTTTTCTTTTGGCAGCAGCGCGCTCTCGGTCTTGCGGCTTCATTTGATCGTTTTTTTACATTAACCGTGGTAACTCGTTGATGTGTTGTGGGCTGCAACAGTGCAACACATGATCACAGGGGGGGGGGGCAGTAGAAAACGAGCTAATTTTCCACGGTTTTCCTGCTTGGAGACAGAACCACGTCGGCTCGCTTGGATCGCAGCTGTAAGGCGACCAACCATCACCTTCCAGAATATCCCCATGTCGAGTGTGCTCCCTGCATTTTCAGTCTGGTAAGTTAAAGATGTTTTTAAAATTTTTATACATTTATTTTTCCTTCAACCGCAACCGACCATACATACCGGTAGGCTAATGCTCACACACTGAAACAACACAACTTCTTCTGCTACACTTCTGTGGGCTGACCAGTTTGATTCCTTTACTAGGAAAACCAGCAAATGAAATGTATGCCTCTGTACAGAGTAGTAAAAGCTTTTGTTTTTACATTTTAGCTGACAGTTTCAGCTTTCATCAGAGCTGCTCTGATGGAAGCTGAAACTGTCAGCTAAAAGGTAAAAACAAAAGCTCTTACTAATCTCTGTAAATAAAAGGAAAAAAGTAAAATTGAAATACAGAGCCAGCAGATTAAAGACCTTATATTTTTTGTTGCAGTTTAATGTGACACATAGAGCTAAAAAATATCTATCTGATCCACAGTGGAAACACCTGCACCTGAGATGGAGCTGACCAGGAGCAGATGACAGGATGTGACTTCTGTCAGAGTCGATGTGAAGAAATCAACCGGCTGATGGAAGAGAACAGGGCCTTGAAATTTGAGCTAAGCCAGAGAAAAATGGATGAACATTTCCTGAAGGATGACAACGTTAAAGTGAAGTCCTACACTGGATTTCCACACTTCTAAGTTGTCATGGGTCTTCTAGCCTGTGTTCATTCATGTGGAAAGGGTGATTAGAACTGTTTGCAACAAGTACACTATTTAGTCTGCTAAAGTACCTATTCACATGGTGCTGCCATGCAAGGATGAAGATATGATCTTTGTTGATAAAATGTTTCTGTGTGTTGTGCTTTTACAAATATGAGCCCAAGTGTTGTGCTGAAATAAATATGCAGTAAATACAAGTGTGTTGCATCTGTCCATAATAAAAATACATGTCTTATATAATAGGTTTTTTTGTTTAGTTTATGCAGTGCAGTATACAGTACTATACAATGAAACAAAACAATATAAACAAATAAAAGCAATAATGATTTGAAAAAGCAATTGCTTTCACAATCAGTTATATTTTTCAAGATTTATTTCCAAATTGTGCAACTTGACAAAGAGCAGTGCAGTTTGAATGCTTCAAAGTAAAATGTAACAAAAATGTGCAAAATCTTACTTAGGCAATGTAATATATAAACAATCTGTAAATGCAGTAAACAATGACAACTAAAAGTAATAACCAAAAATTAAGGTAGTACAATTTCTTAATTTACAATGAAAAAAAAAGAAGATTTTTCTCTTCTATTGCACAAATAATATAAGGCTTTGGACAGCTGTGGGTTGCGCGCTGGGAGTGCAAGACCTGAGGAGACATAGATGAACATACATTAAGCATCTGTTGATTGTCTTAAAATAGAGAAGCAAACCAGTAATTAACACTTAGATTATTTAAAAAAATGTCTAGTGAGGGTAAATGCATGTGCTACATTTAAAAGTTGTGTTTATACACGACATATAAATGACATTCATACATAGACAGCAGTGTATAACATCTGGACACGTTAAGCACATGTGAATTTGGTTAGCAAATAGCAATAAAGTTGATGCATAAAAGTAAAGCATAGTTGAGCTTGCCTTTGTCTGGAATACTGTGTTGTCAGAGTTTGCCGGCTTCATGATCTCCAGCTCTTGAACCCATCCACTTGAAAACAGCACATGAGACTCCACTGACTTGTAGCTCCGGAACTGTTCTGAAGTGTAAGCACTCACACCACCAACAAGATATCCAAAAATGTCCCTTATACAGAACTGCTGTGGCAAAAAGTCCTCGTCGGTGCTCCTCTTTGTTGGGTCTCTCATATAAACCGTATATAATGTTGATTGTATCGCTCCCTGGCTTCCCTATTTAATGTATCCCTGTATATTCTGTGTCCTTTTCGGGATTTTAACATGTTTAATTTCACCGTCTTTCTCCCAAATCTGCTTCTCCGCGACGCTTTATCTGTTTGTTTACACTCGAGAAGCTGCCAACATGGCCGCCTCGTCCCAGAATGCAACGCGTGATCACAAGTCATGATGTCATTTTAGATACGTGACGCTCAGTGTTGTGGATTACAATTCCATGCCCTCTAAAACAGCATTATGGATAGGAGGAATGAAATAAGACATCAATAATATCAAAACAGATAGCAGTAAGTTATTTGTTCCTGGGAAGACTGTAGTTCTGCCTGTCTACAACAAACATAGTACTAGTGTAAATGTATGTTCAGATATCCAAAATACAATTACAGACAGCAGGAATAGAGTTTTAATTTTACCTGTCTGAATTAAGAGTTTTTACTAGTAACAACTGAATTAGAGCTGTCTAAAATGAGAGTTTCTCCTAGTCAGAATTCACTTTCTCCTATCCATAATTTTCATTCCAGATAGGAGAAATGTATTTGTAGATAGGAGGCGCTGCAAACCCAATACACATGAATGAGAAATGTGACGTCATTTGTCCTAGGAAGAATTACATTCCAGATATCTGAAATGTTAATTCCAGATAGGAAGAATGTTATTATGGATATCTGGAATGTTCATTTCTACTAGGAACAATAAATTTATAGACATCTGGAATACATATCCAGTCTAATTAATAAATGTTAAAACGGCCACCTAAAGTATTTAAGAATTTTGAGATATCTCAAACTTAATTCCTACTAGCGCAGTTGTAATTATGGATATCCTTAATTATAGTTTATACTAGTAACAACATTGCTGTTGATATCTTCATTTGAAATTTTGACTAGTAAGAATACAATTAGTACTAGGATAAATTAAATTATTGCTGTATGAAATAGGAATTACAGAGAGGTCCGATTGTTGATTAAATGTTAAAACGGCTTGCCATACATGTCGGTGTAAGTAACTGGAAGGACGCTGTCGGGACGTGGGAGCGCTGCCACCATGAATCACAGGAGAAATCCTGGAAGCTGCCGGATCTCTGAAATGCTGCGACGCCTCATGGATACGAGCCCAGACGGACTTCATCAGTCAGCTATAAGGCTGTGTCATCATATACTCCTACCGCAACATCTGCTTACAAAGCACAGTTGCCAGTTAGTTTGTTGGCTGCGTGTTTGTTCACATCAAGACTGACTGGAAATGTTTTTATTGTCACACAGTAAATTTAGATTTACAGTAACAAGACAGCGCCAGCAGCCTTGTGTCAGGACTGCTGTGGACGGATTCAACCGAAGGTGAAAACGAGCTGTGAGCGGAAGATCAGAGGGAAATGTCATCGTTTTATTATTTATAGACCTATTTCTAAAATGTTTCATTAGAACTTTGTATCTAATATGTTCTTGAACATATTCATTCTACAAACACATAAAGTTTATGTGGGTCCAGGGGCCTCACTCAGACAAGAAGATACATCATGATACCACCAAACCGCAAAGACGACGAAAAATCAAATCACACAACGTCAGGAGCTGCTCAGAGACGATCTTCGTTACCAGGTTACCAGGTTTAGTCTAGTAGCCAGGATTTGTATTTATGGACGTCTTTGGAGACGCTGCGTCATGTCCTTGCTCCGTTCAGCGGAGGCTTACAGCTGTTCTTTGTCATAAAGTAGTCCCCAGTCTAAAATAGTTCCTGTAATTCCTTCGTGTTACTTTTTATTTTCACTTCCAGTCGATCTGTTTACTGAGGTCACTAGTCAGAGTAAGTATCACTACTGAGGGAGTTTTAAGGACTTTTTTCTCACAATGCTAGTTGTTACCATTCACTTACAGTGTTTTACGCTAAGCTAATGCTAAAGGAGAACTGCTGGATCAGGATAACAGCTGGACTGGTTACTAGTGGTTTTTGCCCACTGATCTAACTCTGAGGAATATGGCAACAGACCCTCCAGGAAGTTGCGATGTTGCGATCGCAACTATTAACACAAATTCAACCATTTGCCGCAACTTTGTTGCCAATTTTCACCAATCATCCCAACTTTTCCACAAATTTGACCAATCCTCTTTGTTTTTGTCGGATTTCGTCATCTTCTTTGACCAATCAGAGCCACTCTGATAAGTTTTGACCAATCCCGTTGCCTCCAGCTGTGTTTGCTTCCAGTTTTCACAGCAAAATCACCAGTGTACAATCAGCACTGAGAGTGACTATTTGGGTCCAGTGGACTCAAATAGTCACTCTCAGTGTTGATTTAAACACTGGTGGTGTTGATACAACACTGGTGAATTTGCTGATCCGCTAAACTCCGGTCGGTTTCCATCAGATTTTACGGCTAAAACACGAGCAAATCCATTTCCTAAAGTATGACACCAGAGTGGTGGAGAGCTGTTCTGAACCAAACACAACGTCGTGGTGGATTAGACAGGAAGATCAACGCTTGACAAGAACGTTTTGACCGCAAAACATGGAGGAGATTATCTGAAAAGAGCAGAGCAGAGACGAGCTGGGGTCTGATAGGAGTGATAAAAGAGACGAGGTGAGTTCTGTTTAATGTCCAATGTGAGAAACTAGATTTAAAAAGAACTGATCTGTGTCCTAAACTGTGTGCTGAGTCGGCGGATTTGCTATTCTGTGAGAATTATTTTAAATAAATCGGACCGTCAGCGTTGACGTGAATTCCTTTGAACGTAGTTTATTTTTTAACCACGTGACGTTTGTATCCAGTGAACACGAGGAACCGCTGGTCTTTTCTAAACTCGTTCTGATGAACCAGTCAACCTTTGAGGTCAATCTGAAAGTGAAAGTAAAGCCGCTCACGCTGTAACGTCTGAGTGACGCTGAGACAGGCTGTCAGCTGTGTTGTCATGGAGATTACATCATCTTGTAGTCTTTATTTTATGATTAAACAGCGCATACAGTGTGTGTGTGTAAAGAGGTTAACTGTGTGTGCATATAAACTAAATAAAACCTTAAAGAAATTTTTTAAATGATTGAAAAAAATCGCAACTTTGACCGCAACTTTAGAAATATGTGCCGCGAAATCAGTCATTTTAGATCGCAACCATCACAAAAAATCCCCACAACTTCCTGGAGGGACTGGGAAACAGACAAAAATCACTTTCTGGTGGAGTACATACAACATAACATAACATAAAACATAAAAACATGAACATAAAAATCTACAACAAATACATTGCCATATTATTTGTTTAAATGATTATTTTTCCAATAAAGGAAGTTTGAATGCCAATCAGCCACTTTCTTAATGACGGAGGCAAAAAGAATAAAAACAACTTCATCCTGTTTTCATGTTGTATAAACCAGAACCAGAACCAGAACCAGAACCAGAACCAGAACCAGAACCAGAACCATGGCTTCCAGCTCCACATCCATTCTATTATCAGGTCACAAATTAAACCCAATACAATTTTAGAAATGTATTTTTAAACAACTGAATTTGAAAATGAATTTGTTTTAACAACTTCCTCTACTTGGCCTCCTTAAGAAGGGTTTCTCTGATTTATTGATCCATGTTACAGTAACGTTCATCTGTGAGGGACCAGTGCTCGTCTCCTCCGTCCTAAAGGCCTGAGATAAAGGAAGAAACTGCTAGAATGAAAGCTCAGCTCGTTATCTGGTGCCTTTAAATGGATCGACTGATTAATCCGTTAAGTAACAGAACAATAAAACTCTCAGAGGGGCATAATCCACTTTACTGCAAAGGTATTCAAACAGCAGCTGTTTACCAGAAAACTGTCACTTCTCAAAGTAATAATAATCAGATATTAAATGTGTTTTAGTCTTTTAATGGGTTAAAGTATGAATTATGAGAACATTCTAAAACCGTCTGAGTGACGTCTCATGACCTGATGAAATATTGGATTTACAGGCGGTGAGTCAGAAGCTTTTTGACATGCTGCCCAGTCTGCCGGATGTTCTCTGTGATGTCTCACAGACCCCGGTGTTGTGAACCACCTGGTTCTTAGGCAAATATCACGCTGGTTTCTGTCTAATGTCGCGTTTCCCTCATGTAACCTCTGAGTCTTCTGAGTTTTTACCTTTTTGTCTGTAGTTTTTTGTACTCTAGACTACTTGAATATCAGTGAGCAGTAAGACGTTTCTTTGTAGCTAAGCACAGACAGAGCGGTCTCCCCAGTGAGGAATGTCATGCACATTTCCTTTTAGACAATAGGTGTATTCACTGCTCCCTCATTAGCGCAGAACCCGTCTGACTTCTCACAGATCTGGAGGCAGGTAAACTGCAGCGAGCCCAGGTGGGATGGGGATAATGTTAATGGACTCTCCAGCCAAGCTCTGTGACTTTTTAAGCTGCAAGGCAACTCATTAGAAAGCTGTAACGGTTAGCATGCAGTGGTTTTAGCTTTACCGTGACCAACAGCAGCAACACAGGTGTCAACAGGTGTTAGCTGCAGGGCGAAGCGCACAGCTCCATTTTTACCGTCTGTTATTTGATTGTGTTTAAAATCCATCCAGTTTGACAGCAGACACAATTATGATCACGTCAGCAAACATCACTCAGATGGATTCAGCTGGCGCACGGAGACGTTTATTTGTCAGGGGCATGTCACCGCGTTTATGAACAGCAGATTGACAATCTGATTTGAGCCCGGCCAGCCAATAAATCTTGATTCATGTTTGTTTGGTGTCTGAAGCAGGATTTATTCTGCTGCTGTTTACGGACGGAGAACACATGCACCTTGAGTCATGCATGAATGTAAAGCTAAACTTGGTTGATTTTAATCATAGCTATTCAAAGTGAAATGTATGCATGCTTAAAGGCACACTATGCAACTTGTTCCTATTTTAAACCTCCTCCTTGATCCAGTCTGAGCTAATCTGACCCTTTACAGGTTCATAAAAGTCCCTCAGCCCCATCTGCTGCTTGGATCCAGAATACCACGTTTGTAACTTCTGAGTCTCTGGTCCGGTGCCCTGAAGTCTCACAAAGTCACGTATCTCAGAGGGTTAAGGCCGGTTCACACGGAAGGATTTTCAAATTGTCAGCTGATTTTAAATCATGAGAGACCACACGTGGCGAGAAATGTTCCTTTAAAAATGGCGGACCCTGACCGTCCTGATCCTACGGTGTGTGGTGGGATCACACACGAACCGATTTTACACAGGAACATTCTCAGATCAGACGGGAAATCTCGCAGAACTTCACGAGATCAAACATGACTTTGGAGTAAACAAAAATGAAAGTTTTTATTTTTATTAAAAACGATGAACGGGGGGTGTTTTGGGCACGTCCTGCCGGCAGGAGACCCCTGGGTCGATCCAGGACAATCTGGAGGAAATACATCTCCAGGTTGACGGGGGAACGCCGGGCGTCCCAGCTGAGGAGCTGGCGGACTTGACCGGGGAGAGATGCCCGGCTGCCCCCGCGACCCGGACCTGGATAAGGGGAGGAAGGCAGGTGAGGAAAATGAACTTGTGACAGTTTTAAATAATCCGAGCAGCTGTTTTGATGAGAGATCAATTTCGCCGCGCAGTGGAGTCTGTCAACTCGCTCTCTGATTGGCTACACGTCGATCTCCACAGACAGATTCTTGGGGGTCACCACACACGCTGAGATGTCGGGTTTAGACAATCCAACATGTTCCATTTCACAGATTTGTGATCGGAGCGGTTCTGACGGCGTTCCGAGCGGACCAGAGCGCTCCTAACCCTCCACACACGAGAGGATGATCTGATAAGATTATCTTTAACGATCAGGCGCGTCTTTAAGATTGTCGGAGGAGGAGAATCGGGCAAAAATCAGGTTAAAAATCCTGCCGTGTGAACTGGCCTTTAGGCTAACCCAATGTGGCTAGCTGCTATGCTAGCTCCGGAGTGTTTTTAGCTCCTGATTCCTGATTTTTCCCATCTCTCCCTGCTTGAACAGCTGATTTCTTTGACTGAGTGATGAACCGCTCCAGTAGAAAGCAGTGAAGGCTGAGGAGACATTTAACAGGTAGATTTAGGGCTTTCTGAGCAGAAACTATGCTAACGTTTTTACTGCAGTGACTTAAAATGGACACTAGGGGGAGCTAAAAACAAGCTAAACTGCATTGTGTGCCTTTAAAGGAGGAATGGAAATATGAGATCAAAGATAAAGACATTTTAAATATTTTACTCCTATTTCTGAGTCATTTTAAGCTAAAATGCTTCCTCTCCTTTACATTAAAACCAAAGAGCAGTGCAATAAATTCATTTAGACCTTTCCCTTAATGGCACAAGGCTGTGCAGCCTCCTGCCACGACACGACCTCTCAGTAATTAACTCAACATTTATTTTTATTTGCTTTCAAGTCCAGTGCAACATAAATGTCATGTTCGTTATTTAACGAGCAGCGTTCTCAGAACAACCTCAAGTCAAACTGAAGCTCCTGACTATCACACCAGAATATTGGAACAATCTGGGAATATTTCTCAGCCTGAGGATGACAGCGCGCGCGCGCGCGCACGCACGCACGCACACACACACACACACACAGATGCAGAAGATGTCTGTATCAAGGCATAAAACACAAACAGAACTAAACAATAAGCTCATTTTTAAAGAGATTGCATTTTCCCATCATACACAAACTTTTCGGTTTAATCTGTTGGCCACGTCTTTATTCAAATACATTTAAAGAAACTGGCAAGTTTTCATGCACAAAGCAATGACTGAGGCACCTGTTGGAAAGGTGTCCAGACCTGTCTGGTCTTTTATGCATCACACAGACAAAGCAGTCCTCTCTGCAGCAGGTTGTTCTGATGAAGGTGTTGCTCTGCTCTTTGGTCTGAGGCATGCTTGCTGTCATACTTACTCGCTCCTACCAAGAACACGTCGCTGCCAAAAAGCAACAGGACCACGGAGTTGAGCAGAACCAGCAGACGAGCCATGCCTCGGGTTGATCTTCTTTACGTGTTTAAAAAAAGAGCGGCGAATTCTCACATTTTTGCGGAGAAACTACATTAAAACAGCGCATGTTTCCCCCTGTATGGCGCTGAGATTCCGCAGTGGGTGAATGGAGGAAGCGTCTGGCTCAAGCTGCTCACTGAAGAGAAAAGTCCGAAACCAGCGATGCGCCCAGAAACATCGTGATGTCACTGAGCTCCTGGTCCTACAGGCTCTTCATCCATGACCCAACGCAAACAGCCGGGGCCCGTCTAAATCCTGGACCTCATCGAGCTCGGGTGCGAACAGGTTGCATTCGAGGGAGGGAGGAATAAAAGATGGAGGTTCAGCACCGCGGACAGCGAACGGCGCTCCTGCGTTAAAGCCCGACAAGCCAATGAGACCCCCGGGTTCCTAACTCGGGTGCACGCGCAGCCTGATTAACCATCCACGTGCTATCGGAGGAGCGCGCGCACACAGCCGCCAGTCAACCCGCAGCCTGATGCTGCTGCTTGAATATTAACGGGTCGTTCATCCTGGAGCAAAGGGCGGGTTTCAAACCAGTGGATGCTGCTGTTTTCACCAGATCTAGAAAAAAGTCACGTGATCCTGTTAGTCCTGTCAACCTGACTGATATGTTTCTGTTTTCATTTGACACTGGTAGCCATTCTAACTGCGCTGACTAGATAGTCAGACTCATTCAAATACACCCAGTGGTTCATGAAATGTGTCACTAACTGGCAACCTTCAACCCTTTGAGGTTTAATGGTTGATCCTCATCAAGCAGGTGGATTAGAAACTCCAACAGGCTGATCAGACAGCGTCGGGGTGAGGGCTTCAAAACGACTCCGCTTACATTTAATGCAACTGTCAAGAAAAGTATTAGATAATTGTGAAGTGGTTGTAATTTTACATCAGTAACCATAGAAACACCTGACAAAAAGGTCTAGTAAGTAAAGTTTATTTATACTGTAGCACCTTTTAGAGACAGTAAATCACAAAGTGCTTCACAGAAAACACTTCATTCTCTAAACTTTCAGAAACAACTCAGGAGTTTCTTCAGGTTCTGGGTTCATTGTGACCAACATCTAGCCTATAAACTAGACAGTCAGTGTAGCTCTGCAGACTTCTATCCACACATCAGCATCATCTAAAACACCGGAGCTTCACTATGGATGGAGAAGCTGAAGGAAAAGTGTGAGAGAAGGGTTTCTGAACTTGGATCAGTCAAGATTCGTTCATCCAGTAGGTCATACAATATGTTGCTGACACTGCAGACACTACAGGTAAAACATTATCACCTTCCTTCTGCAGCGAGCTGAAGTATCAGGTACTCATAGTAATGTTCATGTCTTCCTGCACTGATGCTGCATAACAAGAATAGATGGCTGTCATTCCACTCTTCCTCCCCTGCTCTCTGTCCAGCAGCAGCAGCAGCAGCAGGCCTCGCCCTTCAGACACCGTGCACGGCCCTAAGACTCACCGTGTAATCAGGGAGATGAATCATGATGATAAGCTGAGTGCGTTGCCTCGGGGACGAACGCTTCAGAGCAGATCGCCCCTCTAAAGGATGCTGCTCCAGGAACGAGACGTCAGACGTTCAGCTGTTTGATTGGTTTGATGAAAACAACAAAATAAATGTGTTGCTTTTCTTTCCAACACTCTTATTTGAAGTGAATCATCACTGATGAGAGATCTGCTTCTCTCTAATGAGAGAGATAGTGAGTTCCCATGACAGCTGTCTGCTTGTAGCTGACATTTCTGTGGCATTCATCTCGAAAAGCTTTTCTTTGACAAAAGCACAGAACTGTGAGCCAGCAGTCGCTGTATTGACTGATTTCTTCTGTGAACGTCACCGCAGACTAAAACCTTTTTATAAATATACAGAAAACCAGGTCTTCATGAACCTGTTTGTGCATCAAGACCTTCCACTTCTTTATCAGGCTTTTCTGCAAATCATTTAAAGCTTTCTTTTTTCGTTTAACGTCAGCGTTCTGAGGTGTTTAATTTAACGCAGCTGCTTGCTTTTATTGCAAATTAGCATTTGGGTAATAGAAGATAAATCAGGGTGTTTTTTTGACTTTGAGATACTCTGAATCCAGCAGAGAGACTGTTGCATTGGTATGGTATCACACACTTTACAGCTATTACATCACGTTAGTTTAGGCTCAGTTTTCATAATGTTAGGGGAAAGACAGCAGTGAAAGTTAAGAACAAACCTGAAGGACTCCCCTGTTTGTTACTTTTCCACATCATAATTGATTTGAACCCCCTTTTTTTGTAAAATAATAATAAAATGTCTGCTATCTTAAAATGTACATAACCAAATTAGAATATTTGGCTTTTCAACATCACCTTTTAATGTGAAAAGTTTCAAACACTATGAGAGGATCAAACTTTACCAGGGATTTAACAGGCGAGACTCTTATTTTAGCTTCTGAAGTTAAAGTGTGAGTTTGAGAATATTTTCAATTCTTCAGTTCATATACACATAGCACAGGTCTGTAATCTTTACTAGGGATGTACCGATACCACTTTTTTCAAAACCAATCCGATCCGATACTTAAATCTGAGTACTCGCCGATACCGAGTACCAATACTTCTACCACACAAAAAAATGCAACAATTGGAATACAGGTTTTATTTTTTTCTTCTCTGCTTTTTACAACAAATAACTGAGTTAGATAAAAAAAATATATATATATATATTAATAAAAATGATCACAAAACTAAAATATAAGGTGAAAAATAACCATTTTCTGTGATTTCACAGTGAAATTATTGCAGTTTTCCACATTTTAACCAAATAAAATGAACTATTTGGCACCATCTCCAGCTCTCAACCCACACTGTTCCTCTTTAGCTCAATAGCTCCCCCTAGTGTTCAATATAGGAAACTACAACATAAATCACAAGTCACAGACAGTAGTGATGTGACGTTCATGAACGAACCGAATCTTTTGAACGGCTCTTCACTGTGAACGAGGAGAACCGAGTCTTTGTAGAGAACCGTTCTTTGTTTTGGGGGTGACTGTAAGCACTATGCATGCCTGCTTTGTATTCACTTTTTAATTTCATGGCGAAACAAACAAAAGCCTGTTAATGCAGGCAGGGGGTCTGAGGGTGAAAGGGAGGGGTGTGGAGAGGAGTTATTGTTGGGAAAGGGCTTGGGTGATGAATCGGTTGGAGGTGTGAATGGCTGTTTTTCAATAGGATGAGTTGAAACTTTCAAGATAACAAAAGAAGTCAAGCTGCCTTCATTGTCAAAGGTGCAGCTGTGCCAATGGGTGTGGCTGTCAGTGGCGAACAGACCACTGATCAGTGTTAATTGGTCCCATCACTAACAGACAGTGAAGCCACTGGTATCGGTTCCTGGTATCGGGTAACTTTAACCGATACCGATAACCGGTATCGACATCGGGCCGATACCGATACCGGGTATCAGTATCGGCCCATCCCTAATCTTTATGATTAAAATGAAACTTTTTGTATCTCTAATATAAAGTAAATAGAGCCACAGAATCTCCTCGACTCCTAAAACTGACAGTTGAATTGTTTCCTTGCCTCCTTAATTTTTAAGCATTAGACAAAACAAAGACAGAAGAGTGTTTCTAATACTTGTAGAAAATTACTCAAATAAGTAATCCAGTTATAGATGACAGGTTTGATGTCTCATGTATCATGTAGATTTTTTTAGGACTTCACTATCCTCTGAGCCTAAATATCCTGCCTAAAGCGCTACTCAGTAGGAGGCCTGCGGACCAGAACCACCGATCTCTGGCCCTCAATCCATGGGTTCCCCAACCTGTCAATATTTTATCAAATCCACCGTGAATTGGCACTGCACCTCCTGTGCAGCTCTTCCTGGAGCCGGTATACAGGTGATCAAACAAGCGAGCAATCAGCACTCAACTGCTGCTGCCTTCAGCAGCATCTTCAGTTTGATCAGCAGCTTCCCAAACTGGCAACCTACCTCAACGTGTCCCAGTCCTCTGTCCTGGGGGAGGGGTCGTGTCTCGTCCCGGTGCAGCAACCTTGATTTTCCTGCGTCCTGGCACTCGGCTCAGGGGGAGTGCGCTCCAGCCGGACTGAGGATGTGTGTCTGTACTGCTAGCGGATAATGCAGCAGCGGCTCAGCAGCAGCTGGTGGTTCCACGCCGGCTGATAGTAGAACTGATTACTGACAGAATGACATATCAGGGGACACAGTGTGTGGCTCGAGGGCCAGGAAGTGGTGGCTCGTGGGCTGGATCTGGCCTGCAGGTCGCCTGTTGAGAATCCCTGCTTTACAGGGAGGATGGTGATCAGAAGAAACAAGGAACAGGTGGCTGATTACTAACATGGAACACTGTGGAGGATAGTGAAGGAAAACAGTGGAACCAATAACACACACGGGGCAAAACACAAACGTAGAGACATGACCAAGGAAACACGAGGGGGCATAAACCAGGGTAACAGAGAAAGTGAGGATAAAGTGACAGGAGGAAGAAACAGGACTGGGTTTACGGGACCTGACAGCAGACATGCTGATACTTTCACTGATTCTAGCATGTAAAAAATGATTTTCACTTCTTTATAAAAACAAGTTTCCCAAAGTCCTGCAGCTCCTGGAAGCACAGGCGGTCTGTGTGAGCGCCATCACGTTTCAGCCCACGCTGCGTGGGCCCACACTGTCCTCTGGTACTTTGTTCTGCTCCGGACCGGCGCACATACAATCACAGTGTCCCCATAGTCAGCCGTGCCCTTGACTCATTGTTGAGCACCGGGTGGTCAATTATCAGAAACAACAGGGTGTATGTGGGGGTTCATGCTCCATAAGGCTTTACGCTTTTATTTATTTTATTTGATCTTTTGTAGTTTAATGAACTGAGATGAACTCATACGTCAAGGGGAAATAATAATCTAGCAGATGGGAAAGTAAAAAGCTCCCAGTCAATACAAAGGGAGGAAGAGGTCTTTCATAAATGTTTCCTCGTCAAAACAAATCACTTTGACTAAAATAAGAGCCAAATACACCCCCCCCCCAGCATTTTGTTATCTTTCATTTTATAATAAGAATTATGCTCAATATGCAGAAAATCAAGAGGCATGAGGGTTTCTAAGAGAGCTCATCAGCTGTGCAGAAAATACATTATTTATGTAGAAATTTTAAGTCAAACACTTGTCCTTTCAAAGCATCGAAAATTAGTTTTAATAATTTTGTGATGATTGCATGTCAGTAGCATCATGCATTGAATATTTTTTTAATTGCAATCAATAAATATGTGGACTACTGCTGAGAAGAGTCCTGAAAAAGTAAGAAATATGAATGAACGAGTGTCTTTGTTGAGTCCAGTTTATTACAAAATATTACAAAAGTCTGTGCGTTTAGTTATTGCATTTCTAATCTGTCTATTATGATTTTTCTGGTTTTATTATAGGATGTTTTTGCATAACTTTCCCAGCTTTTTGGGGAACCGCAGTTTCTATTCTTCCAGTAACTCTTTCCACATGAATTCCTTCTGCATAAAACAGTATCCTGTTGGCAGCTTTGACTTGAAGTTAGACAGCTTTGGACAGTTTATTGAGTCCTAACAAAAATCCAAAATGAGCCAAAAGTCCCATAAAATAAAATATTCCCTGAAGTGCTGTCAGAGTGGGAGATTAGATTTATTTTTTAAGATTTTTTCCTTTTATAGTCTTGAGAGTTTATTTATTTTTGCTTTTCTACTAAATAAAAAGTATCTTCTAAATGTTTTATTGACATCCTGCTCTCACGTCCTCTAAAACCTGGTAGGCTCCGTTAATTTAATGACATCAAAGCCCAGGAGAGACGACGTGTTGGAGGAGCGTCATTCAAAGTGAACACAACATTATTGGAGGATAAAAGCCCTCTTCTTTTCATCTGTGGCGACATGCTCGCCTTTATCACAGAGGAGAGAGTTATCCTCCACGAATGCTAATGATGAGCTGCCTTCTGCAGGGATCACTCATTAATCAGCGTGGGAGCCGTTTGGAGCTGAAAGAGGGCGGAGACAGGATGGAACCGACCTCTTAACCTTTACCCGACTCGTCTCATCATCTTCATCTAATGAAGTGATTATCTATTTAGTTCATTTAAAATAAAAATAAAGCTAAACTCAGGCCAGTTTAATCCAATACACATAAAAAGTGTTGTGATTTATAAAAGTAAATGAATAAATCTTGAACTCAAAACCCCATCATGTCTCCAGGAATCTTCAGAGCTTGATTTATGGTTTAGACTGTTGCAGACTGTCATGTTGTGTGACACTGACCTCTAGAGGACAACATGAGAATTGTTGCATCTTCACTCACTCCAGTTTAACTTGAAATCTTTTGTCCCCAATAGATTCAAACCTTTTATTTTACATTTAAAATAATCAGCAAAAACCAGGCTGAAGACCGGAGGAGAGCGAGCCTTTGGACCTGGCTCTGGAACCGCCTGCCAGGTCAACACCGATCCACCTTAAATCTCTCTTAAAGACCCGTTTAGCTTTGATCTGAGCTGGACTCCTGCAGCGGTGCTTTTACTGTGTGATTCCGTCTGATTGTTATCATTTTATCATGGTTGTATATTTATATTTAATCCATTCAGCACTTTGGTCAACTTTCTGTTGTTTTTAAAGTGCGATAAAATAAAATTTGAGTTGCGTTTAACCTCCTAATATAAGCATATACATTAAAAACGATAATAATAATACATTTCAGAACCTTATTGAGGAGGTTTAAGTTTCATAATCGATCAAACTTCATCTGAAAAACACTGCTGACAGCCAAAGGGTTTGATTATTACAATACATGATTAATATACTGAAATATAATAAAGCATTTCAAATAATCATTAAGATCTAAATCACCCAACATTAAAGAACAATATATTCTGAATAAATGTGTCTTGTGAGCCTGAAAAGGAGGAATATTATTTTATTATTTATGATTTTATTCAGAGTGTGTAGCTTGGATGTGAAGGGGGGGGGGGGGTGGTGTTATGCCTAGACTTCGTCTGTGACGCTAAACCGTTAGCAGGAGCACGGAGAGCCTTAAGGCTGAATAAGCATGAGTTTTATTCTCTAATCCTGGAGCTGTTTATCCTGTGGTTTGACCAGAACCTTTGACATCTGTTGACCTTTCATCCACTAAGTGCTTCTGTTAAAAAGCATCCTGCTTTTTCCACCGGACGTATGTTTTCTGTAACCTGAGTTCTGGCTTGTTTCTGAAGCTTTTGCATGTTTTGTTTATGATAGAACAAAAAGAATGAAGAAATGATGATAGACCTGTATTTCTGGGTAATTATTTAATTGAATCTCAGCTGTAATTAATGGTCAGTAATGGGTTTTTTAAACTTTCAGTTAATATAAACAAAAACTGCCCTGACGTCAACCAGTTTGCTGAGCGAAGGGCCTTCCCTCAGTGTGGCATGTGAGGAATGCTGACACACTTCCTGTTTCCTGTCCGTTCAGGAAACGGTAGGGTTTAACCCCTGGCTGCCTGGCCACTCTGCTCTTATCTTCAAGATACCGTCTGGGGCCTCGTGGGAGTCTAGAAGATGAAAACTGCTGTAATTTGTTATTTTTCACAGCTTCCTGCGTAGTTGACAGTTTTAAAGGTTTTCACATTAGCTTGTGCTTTTATTTTGGTGTTTCTGTCATCATCATAGTGCTGCGTTTTCTCTCAGTTATCTTAAAGAAGT
Source organism: Callopanchax toddi (assembly GCA_006937965.1). Lineage (NCBI taxonomy): Eukaryota > Metazoa > Chordata > Actinopteri > Cyprinodontiformes > Nothobranchiidae > Callopanchax > Callopanchax toddi. The sequence goes on from SSNR01000093.1 coordinate 876,255, forward strand.
TAGGTCGGACGGTGCCATGAAGCAAATTGAGTGAATTTGATCTTTGTGTGGGACATCCTGTGTGCGTGCAAACCCCTTTTCATGTTTTAAACGTTGTGAGGCATTTTCCTCTAACTTCACATTCTGGTAAACTTCAGTCTTTTAGCCCATCTTGACAAATTTGGCATTTAAGAAGCAATCTGTACATTTTCAGCATTAGATGCTTTGTGGTGTAACAAAAAAGTCCAAATCACACAAATATTTTTATTAAAAAACAATCTGCCGTAATCTTTTTGTCTTTTGCGAGTTGGTTTTTACCAACGTAAATGAGTAAAACATTTAAAAAGTGCAAAGTATTGTGCATGTCCTCTCAGGCTGCTGGTTTTTGTACCATGAAACTCGTCATCTCGACTCCCTCGGGGTCCGACGGCTACTGGAAATGGTTGCATTCCCATAGTTTCATTGCCCATTAATACATCATTCCTAGAGGCCACTCACACTCCATTGATTCTTTCAAGAAAGGGAGGCTCGTGTAGCCAAAATAAAGTCAGTGTAATGAAATCGAGATGAGTTGAAGTCTCTGATATCAGTGGTTCATTTCCGCTGCTGACAGTAGAAACCAAAAATAGATTGACATTCACTCAGAGGATTCGTTTGTGTGAGTCACGTCTTCTGGCGTTTCGAAACGATTCCACTTTTTAAAAATATTTTCCTGCCACCTATGGCTGCATCTCGTATTGTCCCTCTGTGGCGATAAAAAAATCGTTGAGAGTGTTCTGTAGAAATTCAAACGTTGGACGCTCTTCGGGTTTTTGTCTCCAGCAGGTCATGATAATCTCATAGAGTTCCTCGGGGCAGCCGTCCGGTTGAGGCATTCTGTAGAGCTTGTCCAGATTCTGGATCACCTCCGGGTTGGTCATGCCTGGACAGGAATAGGAAAAAATGGACCCTAATTTACTGAATGCATCATGTTTTATGTTCAGCTGCAAAACAGCAATGCAATTTTTTAGCACAAATTTAGACCTCAGTGCCTACCTGGGTATGGGATTCTTCCATAGGTGACGATTTCTGTCAGCAGGATCCCGAAAGACCAGACGTCTGATTTGATGCTAAACGTGCCGTAGTTGATCGCTTCTGGAGCCGTCCATTTGATGGGAAACTTCGCTCCTACGTTTAGAACACAGGGTGAGAACAGAGGAGGGAAACTGTGTTACTAAAACGTTGGTTAAAATCATCTTTGTCTGGGAGAATTTAGTCAAATGTAGGGTACAAAAGCTCGGGAAATGTGTAGAAAACATCATAAATAGCATAAAAAATGTGGTATCTCAATGCTTATTAGTCGTGCTTAAAAGTAAAAGGCTCCTTCAGATCTTTTGAAGTTGGATTCTGTAGAAATCAAATCAAATTCAGCTTTATTGTCAATTTGAAGTCACTTTTTCTTCATTTTTTTTATTACACAGTCCCATGATGCAACATGCTAAAAGGTTATGAACTTTACATGGTTATTTCAGCAGAAATAAAGTCCTGTGGGAAAAATGCTAGGTTACTCCCAGCTGCTACTAGCCATGCTAATAACCGCAGAGTTTGAAGTAAATCATTGCAAAACTGCGAGTGACGTAAAGGTTTCAAAGGATCCACTGTGACGTTTTATAGACTCAAGCTGTTTAAAGACAGCAACAGTTAGCTCACTCCAGTCAGAACTAAGCTCTATTTTACAAACGGATGTAGTTATCTACAGCAGGTAAGATATTAATCATTCAAAACCTTCAAAAGATCTGAACCATCTCTAACGTTTGGATCAACAGAAGCCCTTCTCTCTCACTCTGTCGGCCTTTTAAGGAACCTGCTTTTTAAGCATGATATTTTCTTTTTCCAGCCTATAAATAATTCAAGTTTTACTTCCTAAAATGAACAATAACTAAAAACTAGACTTTTCCATTTTGAACGCCATGATAGTAGAAGCTTTAAAAGGTTTTTTTCAAATGTGTGATGAGTCCATACATTTTTTATGAGGTGCCGTATAGGACTAAATCTATTTTTCACTCACACATACAACAACATAAGCACACACACACACACACTACTACAAGGGTGCACGCACACAAAAAATACTACAAGCACACACATACTACTATAAAAATGCATGCATACTACAATAAACATGCACACATACTACTACAAAAATGCACACATACTACTACAAAAATGCACACATACTACTACAAAATGCACACATACTACTACAAAAATGCACACATACTACTACAAAAATGCACACATACTACTACAAAATGCACACATACTACTACAAAATGCACACATACTACTACAAAAATGCACACATACTACTACAAAATGCACACATACTACTACAAAAATGCACACATACTACTACAAAATGCACACATACTACTACAAAAATGCACACATACTACTACAAAAATGCACACATACTACTATAAAAATGCATGCATACTACAATAAACATGCACACATACTACTACAAAAATGCACACATACTACTACAAAATGCACACATACTACTACAAAATGCACACATACTACTACAAAAATGCACACATACTACTACAAAATGCACACATACTACTACAAAAATGCACACATACTACTAAAAAAAGCACAAAAACTAACAAAAAAAAGCACAAAACTAACAAAAAAAAGCAAACACACTACTACAAAATGCACACATACTACTACAAAAATGCACACATACTACTACAAAAATGCACACATACTACTACAAAATGCACACATACTACTACAAAAATACACACATACTACTACAAAAATGCACACATACTACTACAAAATGCACACATATTACTATAAAAATGCGCACATAGTACTACAAAATGCACACATACTACTACAAAATGCACACATACTACTACAAAATGCACACATACTACTACAAAAATGCGCACATACTACTACAAAATGCACACATACTACTACAAAAATGCACACATACTACTACAAAAATGCACACATACTACTACAAAATGCACACATACTACTACAAAATGCACACATACTACTACAAAAATGCACACATACTACTACAAAAATGCACACATATTACTATAAACATGCACACATACTACTACAAAATGCACACATACTACTACAAAAATGCACACATATTACTATAAACATGCACACATACTACTACAAAAATGCGCACATAGTACTACAAAATGCACACATACTACTACAAAATGCACACATACTACTACAAAAATGCACACATACTACTACAAAAATGCACACATATTACTATAAACATGCACACATACTACTACAAAATGCACACATACTACTACAAAAATGCACACATATTACTATAAACATGCACACATACTACTACAAAAATGCGCACATAGTACTACAAAATGCACACATACTACTACAAAATGCACACATACTACTACAAAAATGCACACATACTACTACAAAAATGCACACATATTACTATAAACATGCACACATATTACTATAAAAATGCATGCATACTACAGTAAACATGCACACATGTAGTAGTGTATGTGTGTGCTTATATTGTTGTATGTGTGAGTGAAAAATAGATTTTGTCCTTTACGGCACCTCATATTTTTTGTTTAATTTCATACACTAGAAGCATTAGCTCACACATTATGTTTTATATGTTCTAAACTGCTTGCCCTTTGCACACTAGCAGATGAGTTCATTGTATTTTAACCTCTGATTTAAACTTAGAGGGTACAGTTACACAGCCTGTATGTGTTCCTGAACTTAGACACTTCACCTTCTTGGGCTGTGTACTCAGTCTCGATGATCCTTGCCAGGCCAAAGTCTGCAATCTTGCAGTGCAGCGTATCGTTGACCAGAATATTTGCTGCACGCAGGTCACGGTGGATATAATTCTTCTTTTCGATGTATGCCATCCCCTCAGCTATCTGCCAAGAAGGGAGTGAATGCAAACTTCATTCATACATGTGTGACTAAACACAGCAGATAAATGAGCTGCAGACGCTAACAGATGGAAACGAGGGGGTTTTAACAGGATATGCCAACCACCAGGAAGTTGAAAGTTTTTCACAGGGGGCAAAAAGAATTATAGTGGGGGGAGGGAGGGCTCAGTGTGGATGGAAAAATAGCACGACTTCCTGTCCGGATGTTAATAATTGACGTAGCGCGAGGCTTTCAAGCCAGACGAGCAAAAGCCCCGCCGCAGAAACCACACAGCTACTGCTGACAGTTTCCATGTGTTCTCATCATGACTAGTGTCAAAAGAATGTACTACTGTAACAGAGAAGTGTTACTGTAGAGCAGCCGGTGTGTATAAATAGACGTTGAGGTCAGTGTTAGGACTAGTGTTTATGATTTTGACAGAAATCAGGGAGCGTCGTGCTAACGTCAGACGAAAAGAGAGGCACTGAATTAAAAAGTCAAAGTATGGATGCATTCAGACCCAAACTCCAAAGGTTTCTGGTGCTTAGCTAATGATCTGAGGTCAGTATGTTCCTCCTACCTGTGCTGACATGTCGATCAACTTGTTCATCTTCAGCTTTTTGCCCTCGTCTGTTTTCAGAAAGTCAAGAAGGCATCCTGTAGGTGAGAGAAGAAGAGAAAAAAAGAAATGAAAAAACAAAAAAGAATGTAAAAGTGTATTTATTGTTCTGGGATTTCAGTTTCATCAAAGATATAAATGTAATTGTAAATGCACAGTAATGATTTAGGTTAATGTCATACAATATTTAATATTTTACATCATATTTATGAAGATAAGATAAAACTTTATTGTGCCCACAATGGGGAAATGTGCGCATTACCACAGCTCGTTACACATACAAGAAGTAGAATACAAGTAAAAGAACAAGAGAACAAGTACTATTTACAACATTTCTCTGACTAAAGACCAGCCAATACCTCCTCCTATGATCTGAGCCAAGAACAAAGGTGGAAATCAAATGACTGAATTTTGTCCTCTGACGTTCACAAAGCGTTCTCCTAACATGGTGAGAAAAAAAAGAGCAGACCAGAGAAGACTGTGGTTTACCCACAAATTATAATGTTATAAAAACATTATTAACTCTAACACTGTAGCTGGTCTTTTAAAGCCACACTATGTAACTTTTTCATATTTTAAATCTCCTCCTTGATCCAGTCTGATCTAATCTGACCCTTTACAGGTTAATAACTCAGCCCCATCTGCTGCTTGGATCCAGAATACCACGTCTGTAACTTCTGAGTCTCTGGTCCGGTGACCTGAAGTCTCACAAAGTCACGTATCTCAGAGGGTTAGGCTAACCCAATGTGGCTAGCTGCTATGCTAGCTCCGGAGTGTTTTTAGCTCATGATTCCTGATTTTTCCCATCTCTCCCTGCTTGAACAGCTGATTTCTTTGAATGAGTGATAAACCGCTCCAGTAGAAAGCAGTGAAGGCTGAGGAGACATTTAACAGGTAGATTTAGGCTTTCTGAGCAGAAACGATGCTAACGTTTTAACAGCAGTGAGTTAAAACGGACTCTAGGGGGAGCTAAAAACAAGTAAAACTGCATTGTGTGCCTTTAAACAAAAACAAACAATGGATATGTCTGCATTTTCATCCAATTGATGTTGTTCTCATTAGTTTTTGGACTTTAGATCAAATATTTCAATTAAACTGTTAATCTGTTAATTTCTAAAGTCTAAAAGGTTAATAAAATATTACCATATATGTGTAGTTGTGACGATGTTGTAAAGAGGAATGCTTGATATAAATAAATGTAGACCACTATGGGAATGTTGTTCCTGATTCCACAGATCTGGGTTTCCTCTAATGGGAATCTTCTTTATGAAAAGCATCTTGTTTTTGCTGTTTTGTATAAATGTATTCACCTTAAATGTTTTCTTTACACAATTTTAAATGAGAATGGTGAATTAAATACAACACTATCAGGGGCAGGTTGGCACAAGAGGAGCTTCTCCGTATTTTAAATCAGGGGGGCCAACGTGCGGCGCACAGGCCCTTCGTGGCCCTCTGAAGGATTTTGTGCGGCGCACAGGCCCTTCGTGGCCCTCTGAAGGATTTTGTGCGGCGCTCAGGCCCTTCGTGGCCCTCTGAAGGATTTTGTGCGGCGCACAGGCCCTTCGTGGCCCTCTGAAGGATTTTGTGCGGCGCTCAGGCCCTTCGTGGCCCTCTGAAGGATTTTGTGCGGCGCTCAGGCCCTTCGTGGCCCTCTGAAGGATTTTGTGCGGCGCTCAGGCCCTTCGTGGCCCTCTGAAGGATTTTGTGCGGCGCTCAACCGCATTTCAAAAACAGAATTTTATCACGGCCACACAGAGTGTTGATACTTTAAAATATTGGAGAGTTTTGGACATCACTGCTGTAAGGAGAAGGTGAGGCGCTCGTTCTTCTTTTTTGTGTTGTGGTTTATAACCAGCATGCTTTGCTACACCAGTGACCAGCTGAGCAAACCGAGGTGGGTTCTCATGTCGTCACGCAGTCATTTGAGTTTTAATGGTGGGCGTTTTATTCAGGTGCTAACAGACTCAAAGTAGCTGCACTTTGATTTCAAGCTACACACTTTGTTGCTTATACTGTATAGTCATTAATACTTTTGCATTATTATTTTTCACAGGAGTTTACCTGTATTTTAATTTGAATTAAGATGAATATGAATGAAGTTCTGTTTCTCTACATACATTTTTGCTGTTTATATTTGTTGAAATGACTTTTTAACAGGATCAAATCAAACGGACTGTTCTCAGCTTGTTATCAGTGTGATCGGTCCTCCAACTCACCGTTGATCATGAACTCTGTGACGATGAGGATGGGCTCTCTGGTGACCACAGCGTGAAGTCTCACCAGTCGCTCGTGCTGCAGCTGCTTCATCAGGTTAGCTTCCTGAAGAAAGGCCTCTGGCTCCATCGTTCCCTCCTTTAACGTCTTTATAGCCACCTTCTGCGTGCTCTTGTAGTAACCTGTTGAACAGATGGTTTATTTGCTCCGTGCTTGATTCAGCTGAGATGTTTCCACACACCAGAGGGAGCGTCCTCTTACCCATCCACACTTCTCCAAACTGCCCAGCCCCCAGCTTCTTCACCATCTTCAGTGTCTCTCTGGGAATCTCCCATTCATCCTGCGCCCAGGGCTGCTGCAGGGCCTTCGGCTTACAGGGAGCGTACAGCCGCAGACACAAGCCATCCGCTGTGCCTGCACCAGAGTGTGACGCGCTCTCATTTAGCAAACATTGTTTCCTTCTGTCATTGATGTTGAAGTAAAATTAGCCACTGAGAGGACACAGTTCTTGTTTCCATCTGCGACAGTGAAAGCAGCTTGCAGAAATATGTGGGCCTTTTTATCAAAAGTCTGTGTGCTCTGGCAGCCAACTACTACATATAACCCTCTTATCTTGTGGTTTAGTCACAGGAGAGGAAAAAAACTATCAATACATTCACACAGGAAATGCAAACACAAGGGTCTCACTTTAAATTCAAACTCAGTAGAGAAAGCAGAGCAGAAATCAATCAGGAGAAGTGGAAGCTGTAGCTCTAAAAACGTCAAATAAAAGTGTCAAACTTACGACTGTAGTATCTGACCAGTTCCTGCAGGGAAGGGAAGGTGTTGGAGGGGGAGATGTAGAAACCACCCTTATCCAGACATCGTACTTTGTAGTGTTTCACCACATCGCCTTGCTCTCGATCACAGTCTCTGACTGACAGCGAGTAGGACCCTGAGCGTGACGACACAGTGGGTGGAAATCTAAACATTAATAATGATGAACGGCACAACATGGGTGATCATGTTTGTGCATTTGTTTTACTGTTAGCAAAAAACCTCATGACATAAAATCATGACTGGAGTCAACCCAATTCAAGATGGCTGCCACAGACCCTAAAATGGCTACAAGTCAGTCATTTTTACGGATGTTGAGCTAAAATTTAATGTGCAGGAGCTGAGAGTCTGACTCTGCTCACTAACAGATTATTTTGTGATGAGATCCACATATTTTCAAGGTTTCATCAAAATTATAAATCTATTTTTTCCAGTGATGTGCGAAGAGAAGCTCACCTTTGGACGTTTCACTTTCTCGTACAAGAAAGGCGCCTGGTTTGTTTCCTGGCGCTAAAAGCAGTCGCTCAGTCTCCCTCCTACTCAAATCCTTAAAAAACCACCTGCAGGGTGGAAAAAGTCATAAAGCATCACAGATTATGTAGGGTTTGTTGTGAAAATAATGAAAAGGCCTTCCTTACTTCTCCACCTCCAGTGAGTCTTCTCTGGCTACATAGTTGGATGGGATGAAACCTTCTTGTCCAGTGACGAGTGACTTAGCCAACCACCATTCTCCACTCCTACAACACAGATACAGATGATCACACCTCTCTAGACTCAGAGCTCCAGCTGCATGCTGGGACCAGGACCACACTTACTCCTGCAGAACTTTAAGCCGCTCTCCTTTTTTGAAAGGCAGATCGTTGTCGTTGCTCGCCTTAAAGTCGTGCTGCGCCACAAACACGTTCTCATCTGAAGGTATGAAGTCAAATATGAACAAAATAGTCTTTACAGCACTTCTTTTGATATTTCTTCATTTGATGTTAATGATTATTCCTAATTCCTAATAAATATCCAACACTTTTAACATCTTGAACACTATGTTTTAATGCTGACTTTAAAGTGGCTTTCTTGTGTGTGCAGCCTGTTATCGTATCCCCAGAAGAGAGCAGAGGAAACTGAGCTGTGATTTTTATCAGAAGCTGTGGCCTTGTCTTACTGCTCAGTCCAGTTTACCTAAAAAAAACGCAGGCGTAGTATTACTTTATATAAAATCATTTTGAAGAAATATGATTACCGTTAACTGGGTGGGAGTTTGCTTTTGGTTCCTGAAAGACATAAATACATCATTTTTGTCAGCCTAATTATGATAAAATACCTATTTATGAAGCTTTAAGGAAATAAAGTTGGACTTACTGTATGGTTAGATGGGTTTGATTCCTGAGAGCTGGATTTGACTTTGGAGAATCCTTCATCTTTATTTTGGCCACTACAAGTGCAGCCCATCCTGTGTGGACATGGGAATAATATTTAAGCTGTAATTTTTGCAGTCAAAACACAGAAAACCCTCTTAATGCTCTAAACCATCCAGGTTAGGAAGTGAAGTCGTCTTTTTACCTGATGAAGCTGCTGAGCCTTTTCAGTCGCCACTTCTCCTCCTGCAGGTCGCTGCTTCTGACTTCATTCCCAGTCTGAGATATTAATTGAAATGTTTTGTAGTTGTGTGTGTTAGCGACAAGAATACACACACAACAAGCCGAGCCTCAAAACAGGAAGTGGAAAATATATTTGCATCTTGTGATAGCAGTTTATCTTTTTGTTCAAGCGAGTGATAGAGAAAGAAGAAAAGTTGTTATCAGCGTTTGCATTCCTGTAAAAGCATTATTTATTTAAAAAACTGCATGTTTATTATTTAAAAAAATAAAAAATACAGTTTTATTAACATGCAAATATTCAAACTTCTGATCAGCAAATAAAATTTAACCTTCAACTTCAGTTATCCAGCTCCAGTTGTGGCCAATTGGTTAATTTTCCAATATTAGACTTTGACTATTTCCCAAATTGTCTGCTACAAGGTTCAGTTAAGTGAACATTTATGATTGTCTGTGCAAATAAGTGTAAATGGAATCACAGCGTTTGTAGATGAGCGTGCATTTATTACACCATAAAAGCATGCATGCTCTTTAACACTTCAGAAAGAAATTAGTTTTTATATAAAAAATAAAAAGTCAGGCAGTGAAAAATACCCAGAAGTCACATCGGAAAAGTATTTTAAAGCAGAAATAAACCATCAGAAGAATATTCAACACTTTATTTTCATGCATTTTTCCTTTAAATGACTTTAGATTCTTTTATTCACAGTGAGTCATCAGCTAACATTTAGAATTTTTAGCTTTACATCATTTATAAATGTATGTTAGTAATAGCTTCTGTTACTTTAAGTTTAATAAACAAACACAAATGTCATAAATGTGATCAAAACAGCGGACTGCACCTGATTATTGAAGATAGTTTTACATTAAAGTTGGCTCATAATTCAAATTGTGAAAATGGTATTCTAAATAAAATACATTAAATGCAAAGAATAACAACAAAGTAGGTAAATACCTTCAGATCGTGTCTGACTCGTGTCTTCGGAAGCTTCAGATGCAAAACGTCTTGAGTTTCCTCCTGCAGACAGGCTGCCTTCAGCGTGTCACTCTCACTCACTCTGGTTTGGAAAGTATCTGTCTCACTGCTTCCCTCACACACACACACGCACGCACACACACACACACACACACACACACACACACACACACACACACACACACACACACCAGGTCTCCCCAGAGAGACTACTATAGTTTCCTGGAAAACAAATGGCGGTTTATTTTGTCCTGTAATTCCCTCCCAGGTGATTCATCTCCTGTCCTGAACTAGTTCCGATGGGCTCCTGATTTGTGTCAAACATTTACTGTCTTGACTAATTCAAATAAATCAGAAGTAAAGCGTGATTGCATAGAGTTTTCTGTGCTGTGTGAGTATTTGGAAGTAACTTTAGGTGTGGTTGAGTAAAACAGACTATATGGTTTCCATGACACATTTTTCAGTTCCTCTACTGATCTGTGCTCTTTATCTCTACATTGCATCTTTTATACTTAGCAAACACACATAGACTTTACTGTAAAGATGTGTGTGTGTGTGTGTGTGTGTGTGTGTGTGTGTGTGTGTGTGTGTGTGTGTGTGTGTGTGTGTGTGTGTGTGTGTGTGTGTGTGTGTGTGTGACTGACTGCTCAAAGTTTTGATGATATTGTTAAAGTCACAGAAAACTTAAACTCACCCTCGTTTACTTCTTAATGTTTCTGGACACTGAAACACATCTGGTGTTACATTGAAGGACGTTACTAAGAAAATGTAACATTAAAGGCACATGATGCAGTTTAGCTTGTTTTTAGCACCCCCTAGTGTCCGTTTTAAATCACTGCTGTAAAAACGTTAGCACCGTTGCTTCTGCTCAGAAAGCCCTAAATCTCCCTGTTAAATGTCTCCTCAGCCTTCACTGCTTTCTACTGGAGCGGTTCATCACTCAGTCAAAGAAATCAGCTGTTCAAGCAGGGAGAGATGGGAAAAATCAGGAATCAGGAGCTAAAAACACTCCGGAGCTAGCATAGCAGCTAGCCACATTGGGTTAGCCTAACCCTCTGAGATACGGGACTTTGTGAGACTTCAGGACACCGGACCAGAGACTCAGAAGTTACAGACGTGGTATTCTGGATCCAAGCAGCAGATGGGGCTGAGTTATTAACCTGTAAAGGGTCAGATTAGATCAGACTGGATCAGATTAGATCAGACTGGATCAAGGAGAAGGTTTAAAATATGGAACAAGTTACATAATGTGGCTTTAATAGCAAACGTAATCCACTTTAGCAGTCACACCTAAATGATTGTGTGCATGACCTTCTGGAGGAATCTTTTTTACCACACTCATCTACAGGGCCATGTAGGTTTGGATCTTTTTTCTCCCTAAATAATAAAAACCATCATTTAAAAACTGCATTTTGTGTTGACTTGTGTTATCTTTGACTAATAGTTAAATGTGTTTGATGATCAGAAACATTTTGTGTGACAAACATGCAAAAGAATAAGAAATCAGGAAGGGGGCAGATAGTTTTTCACACCATTGTAAGTGTAAAAAAAAGTTTCTAAATGTATGTGAGTCATTTAATTTCTTAGGTACACTCATCTAATAACCTTAAATGGAAACAACACTCAGATCAGGTCTATAAAAAAAAAACCAATAAATGATTATATTTTCTTAGACAGTTAAAAAAATTCAGAGTCAGACAAAACATCATAATTCAGTTCTACACCGCCATCATTCAGAGCATACTCACCTCATCCACAACAGTCTGGTATGGTCATTTGGACTCACACTCACGCAAAAAACTACAGACAAATCATCTAAAATTACACGTCATACCCTCCCCTCCTTGGACACACTGTATCATAAACGCATCACACAACAAGCAGTAAAAATCACCTGGGACCTTCTCATCACTCTGTTACCTTCTGGTAGACGCTACAGGTCCCTGCGTACAAAATCAGTCAGATTCAAAAACAGTTTTTTCCCATCAGCCGTACGGACATTAAACCAAGTCACCATCTAAGCATTCATAACTGTCTGCCTACTGTTTGTATTGTGTGTATTGATTGACACAGACAGCATGTCCTTGCTGTACTGAAAACAAATTCCACCAACTCGTTGTGTGGCCATTAATAAACGAATCTGAATCTGAAACTTTTTTAAAGCCTCCACTGAGGGTATAATTTATACACAAAATAAGTCATTTTAATAAAACGCATGGCCCCTATTAATCCTAATAGCTTTGGTCGTGTTATTTTGATCAAATAATAAATATTTGGTCAGAACCTATTTTTTTTATTTTTGTCCCTGTAAAAGTAATAATTATGAGGCTGGCTTGTTTCCTTTTCAGCCATTTCCTGCTAATAGAAAATCATCTGACTGTGGTTGGTTGCTGTTCTTCCTTTTGGCCACTAGATGGCAGAAACACTCATGTTTTCATCATTTCCCCTCCATCTCAGTTCTTTTATTTTAATCACAGTCCTCCTTTGATTCCATGAAGTATCCTTTACTCTGACCTCACACCTGAAGATGGTTTTATGACTTTTAATCTTTGGGGGTTTTCATTGTGTTCTGTTTTGATGTGATATAGGACAGATGTGGATGCAGATTGGGGGGGGGGGGGGGGGGGGGGGGGGTTGCAAGCTGGTGTGTGGTCAATCTATCAAACCATAACAATGCTGTGGGTTTTCACACCATATATGACACAGCTAACCGGGCCTTTCCTTTTTCTCACCACACAATGCGCCGAGGAGGGAATTCATCCTTCTTTTTTTATAAATACAGTGGTGTGAAAAACTATCTGCCCCCTTCCTGACTTCTTATTCTTTTGCATGTTTGTCACACAAAATGTTTCTGATCATCAAACACATTTAACTATTAGTCAAAGATAACACAAGTAAACACAAAATGCAGTTTTTAAATGATGGTTTTTATTATTTAGGGAGAAAAAAGATCCAAACCTACATGGCCCTGTGTGAAAAAGTGATTGCCCCCCTTGTTAAAAAATAACTCAACTGTGGTTTATCACACCTGAGTTCAGTTTCTGTAGCCCCCCCCCCCCCCAGGCCTGATTACTGCCACACCTGTTTCAATCAAGAAATCACTTCAATAGCCGCTGTGCACGCATCAGTTCCGTGTTTGGCGTGAGGATGGTACGAGACTTCCGGTCTCCGTGCTAAAGATGGGAGGTGGGAAGTTGATCTTGTTGATACTGTACAGAATGGCACACAGCAGTGGTGGTTAGACCTGCTATCAGTTTGTTATTGAAACGCAAATTTTGTCAGTGTACATGTCATGTTTAGGACATGAACACATAAAAGCAAGATATAGAAGGCCACGCACAAGAAAAGAAGAAAGATTTGCAAGCTCCCGAAAGGAAACTAGCAAGCGCAGTATGTGCTTCCAGCGGCTACCGGAAGTTTATGTCCATCCTGACCTTCTACCGGAGCTTACGTCACGTAGCTGCGTGCACAGAGCCCATAGGTGCTACCTGACACAGAGAAGTAGACCAAAAGCACCTCAAAAGCTAGACATCATGCCAAGATCCAAAGAACTTCAGGAACAAATGAGAACAAAAGTCATTGAGATCTATCAGTCTGGTAAAGGTTCTAAAGCCATTTCTAAAGCTTTGGGACTCCAGAGAACCACAGTGAGAGCCATTATCCACAAATGGCAAAAACATGGAACAGTGGTGAACCTTCCCAGGAGTGGCCGGCCGACCAAAATGACCCCAAGAGCGCAGAGACAACTCATCCGAGAGGCCGCAAAAGACCCCAGGACAACATCTAAAGAACTGCAGGCCTCACTTGCCTCCATTAAGGTCAGAGTTCACGACTCCACCATAAGAAAGAGACTGGGCAAAAACGGCCTGCAGGGCAGATTTCCAAGGCGCTAAAAGAACATTAAGGCTCATCTCAATTTAGCTAAAAAACATCTCAATGATCGCCAAGACTTTAGGGAAAATACCTTGTGGACCGACGAGACAAAAGTAGAACTTTTTGGATGGTGCGTGTCCCGTTACATCTGGCGTAAAAGTAACAGCATTTCAGAAAAAGAACCTCATACCAACAGTAAAACATGGTGGTGGTAGTGTGATGGTCTGGGGAGGTTTTGCTGCTTCAGGACCTGGAAGGCTTGCTGTGATAGATGGAACCATGAATTCTACTGTCTACCAAAACATCCTGAAGGAGAATGTCCTGAAGGCCATCTGTTGGTCAACTCAAGCTGAAGCAGCAGGACAATGACCCAAAACACAGCAGCAAATCCACCTCTGAATGGCTGAAGAAAAACAAAATGAAGACTTTGGAGTGGCCTAGTCAAAGTCCTGACCTGAATCCTATTGAGATGTTGTGGCATGACCTTAAAAAGGCGCTTCATGCTAGAAAACCCTCAAATAAAGCTGAATGACAACAATTCTGCAAAGATGAGTGGGCCAACATTCCTCCAGAGCGCTGGAAAAGACTCGTTACAAGTTATCGCAAACGCTTGATTGCAGTTATTGCTGCTAAGGGCGGCCCAACCAGTTATTAGGTTCAGGGGGCAATCACTTTTTCACACAGGGCCATGGAGGTTTGGATCTTTTTTCTCCCTAAATAATAAAAACCATCATTTAAAAACTGCATTTTGTGTTTACTTGTGTTCTCTTTGACTAATAGTTAAATGTGTTTGATGATCAGAAACATTTTGTGTGACAAACATGCAAAAGAATAAGAAATCAGGAAGGGGCAGATAGTTTTCACACCACTGTAAGACCATAGCATAACGCAGCATGTGCTTAAGTTACCTGTGACCCTTTAATCTGTGCTTATTATTACTGGCATACAGTGGAATGTTACTAGGAGTGACTCAGGCAGCTTCACAAGGAACATATCATTCACAGTATCCTCTGACCTGTAAGTGCAGGGATGAATAAATCTTACAGCGCTGGAAGTGTTTGTTTCCTATGGGGGGGCTTTATACAACACGCAGCGTGGGGATATTACTCTCCGGGCAACACTTCACAGGTTTTTGTTTGGACCACCTGTGCTGTGTGCTGCGCTGAGTTCTCCAACGGAACAACCTCACTGTACACACACACACACACACACACACACACACACACACACACACAGACACAGGCTGCAGGTGCATGGTGAGTGTTATTGAGTGCGTCCTGGCGACTAACTGTTGTTTCTCTCCACGCTCCTTTCTTCTAGTTTTTCCATCAGCCCTTGTTTTCTTCCCAGGGCTTGGCGGATGCTTGTGTACGGCTCTGTTGGGGTCCCCAGACGTTGCATCCTGCCTGCAGAAGGGTCATAAGTGGCCCCACAGGATAACCTGAACAACAGTGGGAAAGAAAGGGAGCGCGGGTCTCCTCTGGTAATGTGGCTCTGACCAACTGTGTGCCAAAAGCGAACACGCTGCCAACTCCTGCTTTCAATTCCCATTATTACTGTGAGTGTGCGCTGAAATTGTCTCTGTGCGCTCGTGTTGTGCAGCATAACTCTGTAAGGGAAGGTGCTACAGACAGGGGTCATTTTAAAGTTTGTCACACCTTTGATTAGTTCTCTCCTTTGCTTACTCTCACACACACACACACACACACACACACACACACACACACACACACACACACACACACACACACACACACACACACACACACACACACACACACACACACACACACACACACTTTCCTTTATTTTGATCCTCCTCGACATCACACGAGGCCCCTCTTTGACTTCCTGTCTGTGTGTGGGAACCGTTTCTGTCCTCTGTCACACATGAAGTGGGAGAAGGTCTTGTTTCTCTATTTGTCATAAAAAGACAAAGTGATTCTCAATAAGCAAGAAACAATTGAGTCTCCCCTCAACTCCATCAGCAACCCCACACTGCAGCTGGTCAACACAAAGACTCTCTACGTTGAGGATTAGCGTTGTAAGCTTTTCCTGCATTTCAGCACAACTGTTTAATAAATGATAATCTGAGGGCTTTTCTTCCCCTTTACCTCTACATTTACACGTATATAAAAGTCCCAAACCCAGAGAACCACCTGGTTGGAGACACATGTGCTGTTGGGCTCCACTGTTGGAAGCACGTCTCTGCAGCTGCTCCAGAGGCCAGTCCAGAGGTAAACATGGCTGGGGGGGAAAGCCCCTTATTATTGTGCTCCGGATGACGTTCCTCACTCTTCCAGTGTTTACTGTGGAAATTACTGCCAACGGCCAGCGAGCAGGTGCTTCCTCAGAAACTCATCGCCTTTCCAAAAGATTGGAGGATTAAATTAATCTCAGTAAGTCGAACATTCCAGCAGAACATGTAAGGTTTTGACAGAAATCTATTATTCAAGTATAATTTGTTTGGAAACCAACGTAGATTTGTTGAAATGCGTTACTTAAGAAAGCTTGACACATATTGGAGCTAGTTTAGTGCCTAACATTACATAAATGTTTATTTTTTAATACAAAAAACTAGAAGTACAAACCTGGGGGAGTAAATGGAGCGTTTGTCACTTTATTTTAAATAATTTGAGGACAAAGGTGTCAATGTTTTGGTGTTTACATGTGATGAATATGACACTTCCTAGTGACTCCACCTGGGATGGGATTCAGAATCCTCCTGACCCTGGACCAGAAGAAGTATTGGCCACTAGGGGGCAGAAGACAAAAAGAAGCTGAGCAGGGATTTGGTCAGAGAAGGAGTGTTAAAAGTGTTGTAGAAGTGCGACCCTAAACAGGTTGGTCTGTTTTTTATGTTTACAGATGAATTCAAGTAACAACAGCGACAAAAATACACTAACGTGACCAAAAAGAGACACATCTGAACTCACAGCCAACATGTGTTTGTTGTCAGTACATTATTTAGCTCTTAACTTGCTTCAAACAAAGAAATAAATTCATTTTAAATGATTCAAGCCATCAGTTCCTGAGGGTATCCAGAGCCCAGGCAGAGCGAGGCACTGGGTTTTACTTGTGTTACACAGTCAATCACAGTGACACCAATTATCTGTGTCACATGACCACAGGAGACTGTAAAGAGAAACTCTAAGAGCGGCATATACATCAACCCTGGAGCGCGCCGTAAAAAGACAAAGCAGGAATCCTCCATGGATGGTCCGTCCTCCGACAGCAGCCTCCTAATGGTGTCTGGGATATTTATACATCGGGACATCTGATCAGTAAATTACTCAGTCACTACAGGTTTGTTTTTATGTATTCATAATGAAGAATTATCTTTATTGAATATGCAGCACATACAAAGACCTCTTTATTAAAATGCTTACATTCAGTAGAAACTGTCAACTTTGGATTACAGAGGAGAACAATACAGTTGACCTTCCTTAAGCACAGAACCAGAGGGTTCAGCATGATAAGCCAATGGCTGATGGGATAATCTGTAGATGGGTCTGAAACTATCCTGATGTTGATGGTAACTCTTCATCATGAGCCTATACAGCTGTGTCACACACTTTAAAATGAGTGTGTTTTCTGAATTACCAAAGGGAAAAAACATTAACTAGAAAAATATATTACTCTTATAATATTTAATAAAATCTATTCTAGTTAGATAGAATAAATGTTCCTACAAACTACAACATGAGCAGGAACAATGTGTGAGTTAAATTACAGTACAGGTAACAGTCACAGTTTGCATCAGTTCTGCATAAATAGTTTATGGTTTTCATTTAATTGGCTCAGAATTACAGTCACATTCACCAAAATCCTCTTTAGGACTAAAACGTCTAATATATACATTCAAGTATTTCAGATTGAGCAGCTGTGCCTATGTGTCATTTAAAGCCATACTCAGTAGCCAGGTAAACAATCTAGCTTTTAACGGTTTTTTTAAAGCCTATTAACAACGTTCCAACATAGTATAGCCATAAATATATTGTGGAGATTTAAAAAAAACTAAAGAAATCAGTAAAGTAGTTGCACAGTTCTCTAAAAACTTCAGCCAATCCTATCGTTCGGACCGAACGATAGGATTGGACGATCCAGCTGTCTGTCTGCCGCATTTCCTCACTGCTTGGATTGACATTAATCCGCCCGGACACATTTTGGGGCAGAACATCCCGGAAGTGAAAGTGAAAGTAGAAGTAGGACAGAGAGCCGGCGGGTGATTCCATTTTAAGATCAAAATACCAGAGTCCCCCCAGAAAACAGCTTTTCAGCTATCGAGACCTCGTTTGTTTACCTGGCTACTGAGTATGGCTTTAAGCGTAACAAAGTGCACGTAGTAGTTGTTAAACTAATATTTAGTGATTACACTCTCACTCTACTCTTCCCGTCTTTGACTCGAGGCTCAGAACGTCTTCTTGGCTGTTCATCTCAGTCTCAGAATCCTCCACATCAGCATAAGCGCCGTCCTCTGATTCAACTCTCTCTTTCACCAAAGCGTCCAGAGGCATTAACGTTGTTGCTTTGGTCGTTTTCTGAAGCGCGTCATGATCGTCTGCTTTGTTCATAACAAACGGCTGCAGTTCATCACTGGTTTCTTCTTCAGGTTCGTCCGAGTCTTCCTCCGCTTCGTCTTCTCCGTCGGCTGACTCTCCCTGGTTTCCGTCCCAGTCTTCGTTTGGGGTCTCAGTTTCCTCGTTTTCTTCCTCAGAGCCTTCATCATTTTCTTTGTCATCGTCACAACTTCCATTTACGGTACCGATCATCTTTTCCTGACCATGTTCGGTTACGTCTTCTTCTAAATGTTTGACTGTATCAGGATTAGATTCAGAATTACTCACAGTACCTTCATCTTCTTCATCTCCTCTAAGTTGTTTCTCATCATGTGCAGTTTCATTTTCTGCATCTGTGGATTCTTCCCTTCCAGTTTTATCTCCACCCTCCTCTGTCCAGGAACCTTCTCCATCCTTACTTCTTGTAATCGTATTGCCTTCCATATCCAGTTCACTTGATTCTTCCTCAGGAACTTCAGGATCTTCTGTCTCGTTTTGACTTGTTGCAACATCTGTGTCACATTTTGATTCAGACTCACTTCCACTTTTATCTGATTCCTCTTCAGATTCTTCTCCAGGAGTGTCGCCCTCCTCTGGTCCGTTGTTGTTAGAGGCGTTGCCTTCTTCGTGTGTTTCATCCTCCAGAAAGTCTTCTACGTCTTGTTCAGATGTTTCTTTTTCATCTAGCTCCTCAGCTGAAATCTCTTTGACATCTTCAGCCTCACTTACAGTCTCGTTTTCTTCAGTGCCTTCTTGCCTCGTCTCATTTTCAGACTTCCTTTCTGAATCCTCATCTCCTGACTCATCATCGTGTTTATCTTCTTGTCCTGTGCTTTCATACGTGTCTGTTTTTGAATTGTCTACAGATTTCTCCTCATCTGCTGCAGAGTTGGTGCTCTCTTCTTCTGACTCCTCGTCACTCACGTCTTTGGAGATTTCTTCTCTTGCAGATTCAGTTTCTGTATCATCACACGTTTCTTCTTCTTCTCCATCTGTTGTGTCTTCCTGCTCCTCTTTGATGGATTCATTTGAGGCTTTCTCAGTCTCCTCTTTCTTTTCTGCTGCTGAAGTTTCATCACCCGAAGAATCATCGTCCCCAGAATCACTCTCTCTGGTAGAACCCCCGTCTTCCTTCATCTCTCCTTCACTTATAATCGTTTTGTCTTCGGGAGCTTCATCTTCTGAGTCAGACTTTCTTGCACTTGCGGTTTCTTCAGCTGCATCTCTGTCAGATTCACGTTCAGCTGTACCTGCATCAGTCTCACCTTCATTGTCACCTTCACTTATAACAGAAAGATCAGGTTCATGTTTTGCAGTTACAGGTTTATCATCGAAGTCAACCACTTCTTCTTCCACATCCTCATCTTCTTCAGATTCAGGATCACTTGTCACACCGGTTTCTTCGGCTCTGGTTTCTTCTTCTGTGTCTTTTTCAGCTTGTTCAGTTGACATTTCACTACTCAGGGCTTCGTTTTCCTCTGCAGGTTCATCCTCATTAGTAATGACATTTATATCTTCTGCAGAATCATCTTCACTGACAGCACTGGTTTCTTCTCCATCGTCAACCATCCCTTTTTTGTTGTCCTCGTTCTCCATCTCTTCTGAAGCTTCATCTTCAGCAGTCTCATCCTGTGTTTGACTGTCTTGTCTGACAGTTTCATCTACAGCCATCTCATCGCTGGCTGTTACTTCTTCAGCTGGTACGTCTGACTCCTCAGCTGCGGCTGAATCATTGTTTTCCTCTGCAGACTCATCGCCACTAACGGCAGGGAGCTTCTCTTCATCTGTGGCTTCTTCTTCTTCTGCATCTTTTTCAGACTTATGTTCGCTTGTAGCGTCGGAGGTCTCTGATGCATCAGGTTCACCTTCTTCTGAAGGACATTTGAGAACTTCTGCAGCCTCAGCTTCACTTTGAGCACCAGTTTCCTCCCCTGTTTCAACCTTTTCTGCTTCTGCAATGCCTTCATCATCAGACTCACGATCGGTGCTGACTGCCACGTCAGGATCTTCATCATCTGATTTATTTTCTCCCGAGTCACTAGCCTGTTTCTCTACAACCAGCTCATCTTCAGCTGCTTCCACTTCACCTCGTTCTCTCGATGAGTCGATGACAGAATCATTCTTTTCATCTCCACTGTTAGGAAGATTCTCCTCTTCCTCACTCACTATGCTTTCTCCTTTTTCAGACACATGATCCCTCGAGGCTGCCACAGCATCTTCTGTGGTGGTGGGTTCAAGATGGGTTTTATTCAGTTCTTGACTTGTTCCAGAAGTCTCCTTCTCGACAAAAAGCTCATCTTCAGTAGCTCCTTCAGCTAGTTCATCTGTTTCATCTTCATCAGCCTCTAAATCCTCTGCAGGGTCATCTCCACGGACATTACCAGTCTCCTTCTCAGCAGCATCGGTGTCAGACTCCGGATCTGTTAAGGTTGTCTGCTCTACAACCTCATCGTCCTTACATGCATGTTCACTGGTGACCACTGAGGAGGTTTCTGCTGATGCTGCTTCATCGTCTGATGTCTTCTCCTCACTCGATATAGTTTTGGCATCTTCCTCCTCCTCTTTATCAGCTGTTACTGCAGCATCTCCTTCCACTGCTACATCTTCATCTTCAGCTGTGGTATCTTTAGCTTTCTTCTCATCAGACTCATCTTCTTTGGAATCAACAGTTTCCACAGCTGTTTCCACAGCAGTTTCCACAGTTTCCACAGTTTCCACAGCAGTTTCCACAGCAGTTTCCACAGCAGCTCCAGTATCTTCCTCTTCTGCTGCTCCAGTATCTTCCTCTTCTGCTGCTTCTTTTGCCATTTCATCTCGACCAGCTGTGTCTGAATTCACCCTTTTCCTCTGCAGAATCATCCACACTGACGGCAGCAGTCTCTTCTTCACCGTCAACCAGACCTTCTTCGTTTCCTCACCAACAGCTTCCTGATTGGTTGAGAATGACTCTTCTGCTGTTGCTTCTTCTGTTGACTCATTAGTACTTGAAACCTGATTCAACAGATCATCATCTGAAGTTTGTCCTGTCTTGTTAACGTGTCCTAAATTGTCAGACTGGTGTTCAGCTGACGAGCTAGAAGTCATTAATGCTTCACTTTCATTATTAGACTCTTTTTCTGACACATCTGCCGTTTCTTGGTCGACGTTGAGTCGTCCACCCGGTGTGACGTCATTGTCAGTGTCTTCTTCTGAAGCTGCTACATCGTCTGACATCGTTTCTCTAACTCGGCCTGAGGCTCCACACTCTTCCTCCGTTTCGCTAACGTCCTCGCTGCCGTCCACAGGAAAAGCTTTCGTCTGGTCGTCTCGCTGAACCACGTCTTGACCAGCATCACCAGCTGCAGCTGCTGAGGAGTCTTCAGTGCATTCGTTATCTTCTATTTCTTTCACTGCACCAATAATAACCTCCTCCACTAGATTTTCAGCAGCTTTTGTCTCATTGCCGTTTCCACTGTGAGACGTTTGTGCATTAGTGGGAACACTGGTCTTTGCTAGAAACATCCTCTTCAGGTCATAGTCCATGGCAGTGGGAGCCATTTTTTTCTTTATGCACGTTTCACACGGACAGTATTCGTCGATGTTTTCGCTGCGTTGGTCACTGTAAGAGGTCCCTGTTGCTGAATCATCACTCTTTTCTCCTTGTGAGTCTGCTGACTGCTGGAGCTGGACCTGGAGCCTCCATCGTCTCTCTTCTGTTTGCGTCGTTGAAGATCGAGACAGCGCCTCTCTGGGAGGTCTCGGTGGGCCCGCTTGGCTCTGAATCCTCCTGACCTCTCTGTTGATGCTTTTTTGGATTTTTGTGTGAACTTCGGTTTTCACTTCATCGATCATCATGTCGAGCTGATCATTGTCTTCCAAGTTCCACCGAACTTTGAACTCCTTCATTGCGCTGATATAATGAGTCATGAACTGCTTTTCTATTTTAGTTAGAAGGGTCAACACCCAGACAGGATCCAGACTGAGAGGCTGCGCTCCCTGGCTGAGCGTAGGACTTTGAACGCTGGTGTCCTCTTGGCTTTCTACTTCAGCGTCTGCTGGAGGTTTGGGGCCACCGCTGCTGGAATCTCCTGAACTCTTGTTTGTGGACGACGGTGTTTCAGGGGGTTCTTTTGGACTATCGTTGCTTCTAATTGTTTCGTCTGTTTCTGGATCTTCATCCTCTTGTTGTTTTTCTTCTCTCTCCTCTGTTTCTGTTTGTGCTTGTATAGGATCCCCATCCTTATTACTGTTCACTCCATCACTACTCTTCCCAGAACCAGTGGAGCCACTGTTGACATCCACGCCGGAGGACGAAGTGTGGATATACTCTTCATCAACAGACTGGTGATCATGCGTAGTTTGTTCTTGTTCGTTTGCTGGAGGATCAGAAAGCCAAAGAGACTGAAGAATGCTCATCAGTTCTTGGTACCTTTGATCCTTTTCGTTGACATTTTTAGGGGCGTGGTCTATTAGCTGCAGCTTCACGAGGCAATCCAAGAGACCTTTAGCTGAGGCGCTCAGCTTTCGTCCATACACTGGAGAGATTTCTGGTAGACTGCTGCATCTGCCAAGATTAGGATTTATAAGAACTTTCATAACTTGTATGGAGGAGTTGATCATTTTAGAATCTTCTTCTCTTTGAGTACAAGAATGTTCTTCATGTGTTGCTTCTGTGGTTGTTTGGCAGTCATTGCTATGGACTTCGCTCACCACAATCTCTTCACCTGATCCTTTAGAATCTGCAGCTTCAGACTGGTCCTTCTTGTTAGTCTCTGCTTTATTAGCTCCTTCTGCTTCAGCGCTACTTTTGAATCCATCACCGTTTTCATTAAGCTCGTCTATTTCATAGATATCTCCCTCTTCTGGTAATGTTTTCAGCCATTCATTTACCACTTCAGTAGGGGATGCATTGGGCAGGGTGGATGGAACCAGATCAAAGTCATCCGTTTCCTCATTCTTTTCCTCAGATTTGCTGCTTTTGTGACTTTTCTTAGTGACACTTCCACCACTGCCTGTACCTTCCAGCTGATCACTCACTCTCCTCTTTGACACGTTCGATTTTGGTGCAAAACGCTCACCTGTTTCTTTAATAACGTCTGAACTGGACAGAGTTTGGGACAAGTCACTTTCACTTGACTCTGCATGACACATCTGTTGTTTGTTTGCTTCTGGTTGTTGTGCACGTTGAGAAGTAGTGGAATTTGCAGCACTAACGTCTGCATCTGTTTCTTCTGTCCCTTGGCCTCTTGACACGTCTGACTTACAACTTCCTTTATCGGCTGGATCTTGTTTGTTCTTCTCATCTGAACAGGGTGCCCTCTTATCAGAAGGATTCACAGCTTCCCTTGCATTTTTAGAGGAAACGCTGACTGTTGACACGTCAGCGCTCCTGGATTTCTTGGATTTAACAGACAGATGTGAGTGCACACTTAAAGAACTTTGAGACTTTTTGTCCCCTTTTTTCCCTTGAGCCTCAGATGTTTTTGACTTTCTGGAACGCGTTGAAGCTTTGGACTTTAATGACGTGGTTGCAGGTGATCGGTCCACACTTTCCTCTACTGTCACAGCAGGAACTTCCGATCTGCTAAATGCATCAGATTGGTTTGACTTTAATGACAAAGGACTAACTGTTCTTTCTTCCACATGAGTAGGATTTTCTTCAGCTGTGACCTCAGAGACCTTGGATTTTTGGGATTTCACAGACAGGACACTTGGTGTTCTCTCTGATGTTTCTTCCGTTTTCCCGTCACTCGGATGGTTTGGTAGTTCTTCAGTGGGTTTCTCATCAGCTATGACTTGGTCTGATTTGGTTGACATGGTTTCTTCATTGTCTTTGACCTCCTCACTAGGTCTGTCTGACTGTATGGTGTTTGCAGAAGTACCTGACAACACGCTCTCAGTCCTCTGACTCGGGGCTTCCTCTTTGACATTCTGCTCAGAAACGTCAGAGTGAGCAGATCTTCCAGAACGGTGTGAAGCTTTTGACTTTCTAGAAACAGATGTCACGTTTGTCTTCACTGACCTTGCAGACGTTGGGCTCAGCGTTCTTATCCTGTTGTCCTCTCCTGAGTTTTCACCTGTGATGTTGGCGCATGGCGTTGTGCCTCTTGGTTTGTTTCCGTTGGGGGACACGCTGCATTGTGACCCTTCCTCAGTTTCTTCTCCAGTATTTTCTCCACTGGCTTTGCCAGCTGAAGCCTGAGTAACATTTGTAGATTTTCTCGACGTGTTGGATGTTGCTGACATCCTACTTGTTACTCGCTCTGCTGCAGAGATTTTGTCTTTTGCACTTTCCTCACATGAAACAGCATCTATTGACGTCAGTGATTGTTTCGAGGCATTTGACGCTGCAGATTTGTGTGACACAGCACTTGCTGCTCTTTCATCTTCAGCAGGCCCGTCGCTGACTGTTGATTTCACAGATTTAGCTGAATGTGCGGACTTGGCTGACACTGATTTTGCTGACTTAGCTGATAAAGTGCTAGAGGCTCTCTCTGTACTTTGTTCATGCACACCTTCAGTTACAGCGCCAGAAACTCGGGACTTGAAGGATTTTTCTGATGCATGAGACAAACTTGTTTTGGACGACATGCAGCTCGCTGCTCGCTCTTCTGTTTGTTCCTGGCTGCACTTTTCACTGGGACTCTCACAGTTTTGAGCAGCTGCAGCATCAGAGCATTTGGACTTATTCGATCTGGCTGAAATGTTTGATTTGATCGTCTGAGTGCTTGCTGATCTTCCCTGGTGATCAGAATCATAAGCACTTTCTTCCGTTTGAGCTCCTGAGACTTTAGATCGATGTGATTTTGCAGAAACGTTGCTCTCTGACCTGCCCTGAGTATCTCTGTCATCATTTCTCTCCTCTGGAGTATTAGCATTTGAAAGAGCGTTAGTTGAAGTGTGTGACTTTGGTCTGGGGACGTTTTCTTCAGCTGGAACTTTGGTTGAACATTTTGATCCTGTAGAAATGTCGGTTTTGGCTGAATGTATTGACATTGAGCTCATCGATCGGGCTTCAGCGTCTTCTTCATCTTGATGTTCTTCTTCATTCACCTCTTCACCAGAAGCTTCTGATTTCTGAGATAACGTAGAAGCATTAGACGCTCTTGATCTTATCGATCTGGTAGACGGAACACTTGTACTTGGACTTCTGTCTTCACACTTCTCCTCAGCAGGATCCTCATGCCCTCTTAATTTAGCGGATGTTCTAGATTTAGTGGATGTCACTGTTTTGGCTGATGATGCACTTTGGATTCTTTCTCGACTTTCGTCTTCTCGGTCAGCTGTACTCGACCGAACATCAGAGACACTCGTTTTGTCCGATTTAGTCGAAGTGTGCGACTTTGCAGATTTTTCCGATAAAGCGCTCGATGTCCTCTTTGCAGAGACTTCTGAGAGGCCTGACTGGACAGATTTGGTTGACATGCTGCTTGTTGCTCTTTCTAGATTTGTCTCTTTGTCTTCATCAGAGATGTCTGAGTTGTCCTTGAGTGAAGCATGAGTGGAACATTTAGATTTCGTAGATTTTTCAGACACATCTGACCGAACTGACTGGGGAGACGCAGGCTTTTCTTCGCTCTCTTCCTTCGCAGCTCTTGCTCCTGAACCTTCTAGTCTTCTGGATATGGTCGAAGCGTTTGATACTGTTGATTTTTCTGATCTGACTGATAAATCACTTGAAGCTCTCTCCACTAGTTCCTCATCATCAGAAGTATTTTTCTCTGCTGGCTCATCTGTTCCTTTCGATTGAGTAGATTTTGCAGAAATTGTTGACTTTGCTGTTTTGTCTGAAAGTCCACTCTGTGCTCGCTCATGTGTTTCCTCCACTTTACTTTTTACAGGACTTTTGACCGATCGAACTTCAGAAATATTAGATTTGACAGATTTTGCTGATTTAGTTGACAAAGCGCTTGGCGTTCTCTCCACAGACGACTGGATGGACTTGGCCGACGTGCTGCTTGGTGGTCTTTCCTCAGCAGGCTCTTTATCATCCTCTGCTTCCTGTGACTCTTCTTCTACTGGAGCATCTATTGAGCGATTAGTTTTATTTGTTCTTGTAGAAAGATTTGAGTCAACCGACTCTGCTCTCAGATTTCTCTCTTCACCGTCTCCTTCAGCTGTTCGTTTATCCTCCAAACAAACTGCAGCAACCTCTAATCTCTTAGATCCTGTTGGTTTTTTAGACTTGGTCGATGTTCCTGACTTTGCAGACATTTTACTTGAAGCTCTCACCACCTGTTCCTCGTGATTTCCCCTGCTTTCATCTCCTGGATCATCACGTTTTGACTTAGATTTTGTCGACGTAACAGACTGAATGGTTTCAGCAGCACTCTGAGCTCTCTCCTGAGCCTCATCCACATCCTCTCCTTCCTCAGGATTTCCAACAGAAACCTTTGATTTGACTGATTTTGCAGAAACACAGGATTTTTCCGTTTTAGCCGACGAAGCGCTTCGTGGCCTTTCAGAAACACGTGAACGGACGGTTTGGGTGGACGTGCTGCTTGGTGACCTGTCCTCGAGCTGCTCCGCTTCGCTGCTTTCATCGGGCGCCTTTGCGTTTTTCTTCTGAAAGGCATCAACAGAAGATTTTGACGGAGTCGAT
This sequence comes from Callopanchax toddi, assembly GCA_006937965.1. Taxonomy (NCBI): domain Eukaryota; kingdom Metazoa; phylum Chordata; class Actinopteri; order Cyprinodontiformes; family Nothobranchiidae; genus Callopanchax; species Callopanchax toddi. The sequence continues at coordinate 903,412 of SSNR01000093.1, forward strand.
TTAGCAGAACTCATGGACACATCAGTTGTTGCTGACAGCGCGCTGGAAGCCCTCTCTTGGATTTCCTCCTCGGTGTTTTGCTCATCTGGACAAACCTCTGAAGTGTTTGTTTGAGCAGATTTAGCAGAGTTGTGTGATTTTGCTGATTTAGCAGACGATCCGCTCGGCGCTCTCTCGACCGATTTGACTGACGCGCTGCTTGTTGCTCGGTTTAGCTGATCCTCACAGCATTTCGACTGACTTGTTCTTACTGAGCTGACAGACTTGGTAGATTTTCCTGACATGGCACTCCCCATTCGTTCTGGAGTTTCTCCATCACCTGTGCAGACTTTTGATTTTCTGGATGTTGCAGAAGATTTGGACTCGATTGATTTGTTTGATGCGACACTAGATGCTCTTGCTTCAGAAGTTTCTGGTATGTCATTGCAACTTATTTCACTTTGCTCTCCATTATTTTCATATTCCAAGTTGTCTTGACTCCCATTCTTTGAGGCTTCTGTTGTTTTCGATTGTGCGGAGACATGAGACTGGACAGACTTTGTTGACAGGGTGCTTTGTGGTCTCGGTTTTCTCTCTCCTTCAGTATTTTGATGTGAGATTTCACTTTCTGCCACTGTAACTTCAGAAGATCCTGACATTCTAGAAACGGAGTTTTCTGACATTGTGCTAAAGGGCTGAACGTTTTCCTCTTCGTTTGCCTCACACGCTGCATGTTTTAGTCCAGCAGACACGTTTGATTCAGTCGACATCACGCTCGGCGTCCTCTGCTCCAACTCTTCTGCCTGTTTTTCAGCACTTGAACCTCTTGATGCTTTTGATTTGATGGAGGGTTTGGATTTAGACGACACAGAACTTAAAGCTCGTTCTACATCCTCCTCTGACTTATCTTGTCCATCTAACTTCACAGATTTCCCAGACGTGCTGCTAGATGGTCTCTCTTGTGTTTCTTCATCATCGCCTGCTTGTATTCCTTCAGATTCAACGTCCAAAACATCAGAATTGCATCTTGTTGAGGCATTTGAACTAACGGACATGGCACTTTTGGATCCTCCTCTCTCGTCGTTGCACTCTGCGTTCTGTATTTCCTCAGATGCGTTTGATTTGACAGACATGGCACTAGGTTGCTCTCTTTGTAACTCATTCTCCTCTTCTGATTGGGTCTTGAAGTTTCTTTTTGTTTTACCCTGAGGGTCTGCAGATTCTCCACAGAGACAGGCATGGGAGGGTTTTGAAGGTTTTGGCTTCCTTGAGCTCCTTGAAGCTGAGGTTTTGTTAGTGGAGCCTGTAGATGGACGTGGAACATCATCCAACGTTTCACTTCCTGTGTCCTCTTTTGTTTCAGGGTCGCTACTCTGAGAAGATGCTTTTGAAGCTGCTAAAGAGCCATTTTTTTCATCATTCTTATCATTTTCCTCATAATGTGTTAGGTTTTGATCAAGCTCCTCACTGTTTTCCGGTTTGGATGATGGTGCATTTAAATTTGGTGAGCAAATCTCACTCCTTATGGTGCAAAACTCCACGGACTCAGCTGCCTCGATGCTCTGCGTTACACAGGTTTGCCTCTCTACGAGTTCCTCGGTGAGTTCTTCACTCGACCCAGACACAGTCTGCTTTTCAACAACCGTTTTCCTAGAAACCACTGTGAGTGAGGATGCACTTGAGCTGGAGCTCTGGATGCAGCGACCCGCTCCGTGTGTTTCTGGTCCATTCTTCCAGAGGTCAGGATCCTGGCAGTGACTGCAGCAGTGAGCACAGTGAGGCTCCTCTGTGTGTCCCTGGGTAAAACAAGCCTCGTCAGCAGAAATGTTCTCGGATTCTGAACAGCTTACACCACAAACTTTTGTAAGATTTGGATTATTTTGCCCTTGGGTCAGATCACATGTCCCGCCTGTGGTTTTTCTTACTTTTGTGGACCAATGTAAAGTTTGGTCGTTTTGTAGTCTGAAGCGCACTTTCATCTCCATGGTCAAACTGCCGTCTTTATTAACACGAACCAGTTTTTGTATGTCATCTTCTTTCATACTGTCATCTTTTGGTGGGCAAGACCCAACAGCGTCTGGAGATCCTGATCCACCTGGTCCAGGTGGGACTGGCTGCTCCGTAGTTTGACTGTTTGATTCCAGATTTGTATGGATGACCCTCGTTTTTGCAGCAATTCCTTGAATTTATCATCCAGCCATAAAAAAGGGGACAAATAGATAAAATTAGTCCTCTCTAACAAACATAACAATGCATGTTTATTCAGTTAAAGGTGATATTGGGAATTTGGTAAACAATGTAGCTTAAAACTTTTTTTTTCATGCCTCTTAACAAAGTTCTAACATAATATAGCTATAAATATTTTGTGGTGATTTAAAAAAACGAAAGAAATCAATAAGGTGGTTCCCTCGCAGTTCTCTAAAAACCTCAGCCAATCATGTGTTTCGGACTGAAAGCAGCTATTGGACAATTCGGCTGTCTGTCTTGTCAAAGCGTAGTGTTTCTGCACTTCCTTGGATCCTCCATTAATGCTGCTGGAGCATTTTTCAGCAGAACATCCAGGAAGTGAGAGAAGGACAGAAACAGCTGTTAGCGCTTCAATTTTAGGAAAAAATACCAGAGTCCCAAAAAGAAAAACACCTTTTCAGCTAGCAGGAAACTAAAAACATTTGGACGTAGAAAGAGGAAAAACCTGGAGGAACGTTAGCATCGCAACGACTGGTGTTGTGCTCTCTATTGTTACTTTGGTAATGTGTGGTCCCATGTCCGGGGGAGGCGCAGCCTAAGTATTATACCTGACGGCAGGGGTGAGAGCTCCGTGTAAAATAGCTTGCTACACCTAGCTTGTTTGCAAATTCCCTATTGCACCTTTAATGCACTTAAGACTGAACTAGTAATAAACACAAGAATCAAGCTTTAAAGAGATTAGATATTATTTCAGGAGTAACAAAATTCTTGCTTACTTTCGTGACCATCAGTGCATCTGGTGGGCTGTGGCGTCGCACTCAGCTTTGGGAATTTGTCACTCGGTCTTTTCTCAAAGTTCTCCATGATTGAAGGGTGAGTGGGCTCCCGTCCAACACAAACAAGAAGACCCGGGCACTGCAGAAGACTCTGTGCACTGTCAACCTAAAAGGACAGGAGCATCAGTAAATTCAGCCACTGAATGGAAGTGAAGAGAAATAAGTCATTTGTATTATTTCTGACAAAGAGACAAATAATAAGTAAACACAGAGTTTTATGAATAACTATGAGGGGCCACCAGGGACATTATTCCAAGTTACCTCTCATACACGCACGTGAAAACCTCTCATACACACACGTAAAAACCTCTCATACACACACGTGAAAACCTCTTATACACACTAGTGAAAACCTCTCATACACACACGTGAAAACCTCTCATACACACTAGTGAAAACCTCTCATACACACTAGTGAAAACCTCTCATACACACACGTGAAAACCTCTCATACACACTAGTGAAAACCTCTCATACACACATGTGAAAACCTCTCATACACACTAGTGAAAACCTCTCATACACACAAGTGAAAACCTCTCATACACACTAGTGAAAACCTCTCATACACACATGTGAAAACCTCTCATACACACTAGTGAAAACCTCTCATACACACACGTGAAAACCTCTTATACACACTAGTGAAAACCTCTCATACACACTAGTGAAAACCTCTCATACACTCTAGTGAAAACCTCTCATACACACATGTGAAAACCTCTCATACACACATGAGAAAACCTCTCATACACACTAGTGAAAACCTCTTATACACACTAGTGAAAACCTCTCATACACACTAGTGAAAACCTCTTATACACACTAGTGAAAACCTCTCATACACAC
>SSNR01000093.1:909031-923105 GCA_006937965.1 Callopanchax toddi
AATACTGTTTTTTTATTTTTTTTATTTTGCTCATGTGCAGTCGGTTTTGATGACAGTGCAGTTTCACATTTTAAATCCACTGTCGGGGAAAAAGGCAGATGAATGGCTTCATCTGTGGTCACACAAAGCTCCAGGTGAAGGTAATTAATTGCCACAGTGGAAGACAGTTTCTGAAACACCTTCTGCGTCAAAGCAGGGAGTTTCAACATTGACCTGTTTCTCTTCTCTCAAAAATAGCTCTGATTTGACCAAGATTAATAGAGTTCCTGCAGATATCCACAGTCTGTGTGTGTGTGTGTGTGAAGGAAAATCCCTCGTTTCGTTCCTGCCTAAAAATCCCACTTGGATCATAAAAAGCTACTTAGTGCAAATAATTTAGTTTTTAAAATGTCACCTGCTGATTGTTAGAGCTTCTCCCTCTGTGGATTTATTAATACAGTCATCATAATGTGGAATACTGGGTAGATTTGAGTGCAGCCACATATTAGACAGAGAGCTTTTCCTCCTCTCACCTTGCGACCCTCCTGAGTGTACAGTCTCCTGATGTGGTACTGCATGAGCTCTGAAACCTCCTCCAAAAAAAGAGCAAAGCTGCGCAGGTTCCTGTGGTGCAGCATGATGGTCTTCCTGCAGGAAGGGTCGCTGTTTTTCACCAGCACCACCCTCTTGTTATACCTGCGATGATGAAGGTGGCATTCGCCGCTGGAGGCTGGCGTCTCTGCAGGTCGGCTCGGCTCCCTGAGAACATACCGGTGAGGGTGGTGGTGGTGATACTGTGGGTGAGCACGATACAAAGGCAACAACTGGTTCTCCTCTGCCTCCATGGCCTGATGATACTCAGAACAAAGACAGCAGTCCTCTAATAATAGGTCACGATGGGCCACCATGCCGTGTTGAGGGATTCTGGGTAATCGGGCGGTATGGTGCTTAAAGAGGAGGGAGGATTTGTGGGTGGCCTCTGCTCCTACAGTCTTGAAGCACTGGAAGTGATGTTTGTGGCAGGACATGTTGGCTTGTTGGGATGGTTTAGGACGTCAGCTGAACAGGAAGTGGATGGCAGGTGAGACGAGGCGAACACTGACTGAAGGTTGTCATGTTTTTCCTCAGCAGGCTAAATACAGACGGTGCTCCGCTCATCTTCTTGACTCCCACTCATCCTACAATCAAATTAAAACATGCAAATGAGCAAAATGTCCTTATTGGGCTCAATTTATAGTAAAAACTTCAAATGACTGTCAGAAAAGGAGTCAAAAATACATTTTACCTGCACTTTATTATCCTGTATTGGTCCTCCTGCATGTTTCAGATGTTTCTCTGCACCAACACACCTGATTTGAGTCAATAAGTGATGGATGGAACACATCTAAGAGGTTTTTAACCACTGAATCAGGTGTTGGAGCAGAGAAACATCTTAACAGGCAGGAGAGTGAGCCTTCAGCACCAGGACTGGACACCACTGGTCTAAAGTCTTCATTAAAACCAAAATAACCACCTCTCACATAAGACTTGTCTGTCCTCACTCTGTTGATGTAACCAGGATCATCTGTTACATGTGTATGAAGTCTAACAGAAGGTGAAGATGAACCGGTCTGTTGGGGGATTCTGAACTACATTTACCTCCAAAATAAACATTTTCAGCTCCATTTAGAATCTTCGTGAGTTTAAAAGTTTAAAGTTCTGTATATATTATGACCTGGAAACTAAAAAAAAAAACCTTCAACCTAAAGAAAAAATCATCTTTTTTTACAATTAATTTTAATGCAGAACTACTTATAGCTGGAACAACACAAACAAACAAAAAGCAGTCATTTTATCAGTAATCTACTCTAAATTCAGGACACCCAGACTTGCACTGATCTGTGACATGTGGGGTGGTATACTTAGCACGCTGTAGTCATTTATAGCATGTACTGGCTGGTGTGGAGCTCAAACAGTAAATGAAGGCAGGGATAATGAGGATACAGGCAAAAATAAATCCTCGGATTGACTTTAAATAACGAGCTTAAGTCTGCATGAAGTCAAAATGGACGTTACCTCAGCGGCTGTCTCCGATGAAAATACAGTGTTCATCCATTTTGCCTGCAAATAAAATGCAAGGATTACCAGCAGATAGGAAATATCTACATTGAGCACAATGCACTGTTACTGTGACAATACATAGAGGTAAGGACAATTCATTCTGATAAAAAGGGATGCAAGCCCACTCTGAAATGGGAAGCTGGAAATTCTGGAAATGGTAAATTGGGCTAAGCTTGATTGGCATTCATAAAGAACGGCTCTGGTTATTGTCCTCCATATTAGTGATGCTTTATGGTGGCAAAACAGCAAATATTTAATGTAGATTGTGAATATTTTGGCAAAGAAAATAAATTACGTAGCTTGAAATGCATTTGAATGTCAGGTTTGAGTTGCATCTATTTCTATTTATAGCAAACAAATACCCCAAAGTTAAAAAGTGACATCACTAGTTCTGGAAAATGAGAATAGAGAGAATAGTAGAGTGAGCTAATATCTCCAGCTACATTTTTCATGACTAACTAGGATGATAAAAAAGGATAAACTCAACATTTTGAAGAATAAAGACATTCAAATGTTATTTTTGCCATTAGAACCTGTGGTTTGTTCAAATAAAACCATAAAAAACACAACCTAGTTAACTGCTTGGTCATCTATACACATTTATTTTGTTAATGGCAGAAACCATATCAGCTGCTGATAAACAAATTAAGCACCTGTTTCCTCTCATTGTATTACAAATGCTAGAAGTAGTTCTTATTATGCACAACAAGAAAAAAGTCTCTGGATTGCTTGAATAATGCAATATATCCCCTGAGGTATTATTGGCCAAATTATCTTCTTTAAAAAAAGTTCTAACAAGCAAAATAAAACTTGCAGCCTGCACACAAAATGGTAATTTCCAAGCAATGCGGCAGCTGAGCCACTAAGAAGATACTCACATTACATGTGATCCACACAATCAGAGGAGGGAAATAATTCCAAAGTTGTAGAAAATGAGATGTAAGTTCCTCTAGGAAGCGTTTAGATGGGGAAACCCGTCCAAATGCTTCGCTTCTACCTGCTAATCAGATGTGTGTGGTGCTAAGGATAGACTGAAAAGCCCTGCTAATCACTCTGAGACTGAACTGAAATCTGCTGAGGCTTTGGACACATGACTTGGAACTTACCACCGCATAAAGGGAGTTCAGCTCGCTTCAAGAAGACGCACGATCTGAAAAAAACTCATGACTAAGCAGAATTCTGAGTTCCGCCACTTGATCTAACTGTTCATACTGTTACATCGTGTTAAATACTCCAACAGTTTTAGACTTTAAAGGATTCTTGTTCCTGAAACTAAAGAAAAACAATATTTTTGTACATATTGCAACACCTTCAGGGACGTTTCTGTGATTTCTGATCTCAGGTTTTATGTAAAAAGTCTCACGTTGCCAGTAAACAAAATGAGCTGAACTGAAAGTCTTTCCTGTCCAGGAGTGGAGTCTGATGGAGCTTCTCAAGGACAAAGGAAGTCCATGAGGGGGTTACCCTTATCAGAGTCTCACAGAGAGCGTGCCGACCCCTCCCTGTGATGTCGGGCGTTACAAGAAATGATTCGTCACACGAGCACCGACTCCCACGAAGCCGTCACACTCTGAGTCCTTTATGCACCATCTGTCTCCTTCTCTAAGCAGCTTGATGGGTCAGAGTGGGATGGAGTTGAGTCAAGGTGCACTGACTGGCTAAATCCTGAGTCATGAGACAAGCTAGGAGGAAGAACCCCCCCTTGTGCTGAGTCATCAAGGTTAGGTTAGTGTGAGTCAGAAGAAACTTCAAAGGTTAAAGAGGTCATGACGAGTTTCCCTCAGCGCTAATGGAATAAATATTAAGACAAATAAATGATGTCATTCTTAAATTAATATCAGTAAATATCTTCCACAGAAAAGGATTTTGAACATTTAACTATTAAATCTTTTAAAAGAAATTCTCCCAGCCAGTCTGAGCTTGACGATCCTTCACCTGTAGTTTAAATGAAGCATTTTTAATCGTTTTGTGAGCTGTGACTTTTCTGGCCTTCGCCACATGGATGCTGTTCGGATCACATTCCCAGCGGGACGCTCCAAAGCTTATCATACTTCAAGTGCACACGTGGGCACTGATACTCCGGCTTAGCGCTCCCTCCTGCTGGTCGTAGTTAAAATATCAGGGTTAATCGGTGCTGTGCCACAGGACTCCTGCTATATTAAGTCACGGTCCTGACTTAAAAAGAGAAAAGAAAAGATACTCAGGATGCTGAAAGAAAAAGAGTTATACTTAAAATTTTATGTTTCATTGATAACAAATAGTTGTGTAATAAAATCATTTAGATCTCAATCTGGTGATTTTTATATGTTTGTATTGTTTTTTTTATTGCGTAGACTTGCAAATTACATGCAACAAATACCGGTACATCAAAGTTATTCAAATCAATGCATGTTTTCTTTAAAACCCTTAAAATGTACAAAAAAAACTTCTACAGTAATGCTTTTTTATATTATACAACCACACAGAGATCCAACCCTTAACCTTTTGGTGTTTTTACACCAAAGCAACATTTATTCATCTGGTTGCAGGGACCGGGTGAGAGGCAGGGGACGCCCTGGACAGGTCACTTAGAGACAAACAAGACATTCAACCATTCACTCACACATAGGGACAAGTTAGCGCAGCCAATTAACCTGAGATGCATAATAAGAAAATACAAAGTCCACGGAGAAAGGCTGCAGCTGGATGTCTAACCTGCAACCTTCAATGCTCAAGCACCAATCCCATACATCTGTCAGTTCGATCTATTAACACACCTTTTGTTTCAAGGTTGTTTCCACATAAACAGAAACTTAAGAGAAATAAACTTTTAAAATACAGTTTTGTCTTTTCTCTCCTTAAACACAAACGGTCACCGTATTGTACCGTAACCGTTAGAATAATCAGTACATGTACCTTTTACTACCTGGGAAAACAAGTATACCTTATCAGAGTTTACTGTGGTCACTAAACATAGAAATCACTTTGATTGGGACTCCGATCCGATACTTAAGATCAGCTCTAGACAAACAAGCCAAACTTTAATTTCCTCATCTTTTCCTAAAACTGAAAGGATAATATTTCTAAGGTCTCATTTCAAATCTAATTTATATTTCCAAACTCACTACAGTTTTAAATTCATAAAATTGTTTCCAAACAAAGCTGCCTTTTCATTTCTCTTTAAACTTATAATCATCCCTCCAAGAAGAAAAGGAAGAAAATAATCAAGAAAAAACAGTGTAATCCAATTTAAGTTGCACAATTTAACTGTGCACAAACTCTTTTAAAAAAAAACAGGGAAACAATTTGATTTGAAGCTATAGTAAATATTCAACCGGTGGATTCTGTTTAGATGCTATGATGCATTTACATGTTACAGTGCTGAAAATTTACATGTTTGAGTGTTTTAAAGAAAACCAGACGTTTTTCTGTCACCACGGACCTAATCAGGTAGCTGGAACAACCTCCACTAATCCTACAGGAGTGTGTCCAGACACTCACCTCTTCACCTTTACCTCACACGGTGAGGTGACTGTCCATTTGTAGACTTTCTAATTTACTGTTAGGCCCTAAATAGATCTATTACCTATTCAAGTGAAAAAACAACTCTAAGTACAGCAAATGACTTTATTTTTACTCAGTGTCATTATTATACTCTATAAAACACTGAAAGGTATACATAACTGAAAGACAACAAAACTAAAGAAAAGTTGCTTTATAAAAAAGAGTCGAATTGAAAAAAAAATTCTGTCAGAAGTGGGATTAGAACCCACGCCTCCAGAGGAGACTGCGACCTGAACGGAGCTGCCGCAGAATCGTCCGGGAATATGTTGAAGATTTTGACCAATCGCGTGGCCCCGTTGTCAAACTTTTCAAACATTCTAAGCCAATCGCTTGAGCCCAATTCTCCCAACGTCAAACATTAGACCAATCAGGAGCTAGAAATGTTTGAGGCGATTATCGCTAGCAGAAGAGCGAAGCGAAGGAGAAAAAGTTGAGGATCTTTGCCTTTTATTGATATGGTTTGGTGAGTGTCTATACATTTATGACAAATGCGGTGTGAAATACGTGAATGTATAAAAATAACTTTACTTCCTGTCATGTTTGTTATAAGCTCAGAAAACATTGTAACATACTAGAGCAGGTTTGTGTGAAACAATGTATAAATACTGCATGTTAATAACAAACAGTACGAGTTACTTCATTTAGCTTTTTAAAATCTTATGCTTGAATCTTTGTATGCAGGTGTAAAGCCAGTACATGCAGTTTTACGGTTTAGAGTATAATAATGACACTGAGTAAAAATAAAGTCATTTGCTGTACTTAGAGTTGTTTTGTTCACTTGAATAGGTAATAGATCTATTTAGGGCCTAACAGTAAATTAGAAAGTCTACAAATGGACAGTCACCTCACCGTGTGAGGTAAAGGTGAAGAGGTGAGTGTCTGGACACACTCCTGTAGGATTAGTGGAGGTTGTTCCTGCTACCTGATTAGGTCCGTGGTGACATAAAAATGTCTTCTGGTTTTGTTGTGTGAATGTGTGTGTGTGTGCAGTGAGGTTGTTGAAAGATATACACATATATATCATATATATCACTAGATGCCCTATGTGGGACTCTACGGCGTCCCTACACGGCGGCCATCTTGCTTCGTACAGCTGACGTTCTGCTCTCTATGGCAGCAGATGGAAGGTGAGCATTAGCATAACTAAAAACACTCATAACTCGATTAAAAATGAACGGATTTACAAACGGGTTACTTTCTTACAAACCTTATTATGTATAGACTTGAGATTTGATACTTTTACAATATATGAATTTCCCGACCATTATTGTTATATTTTGATATATATTCACAGCCACGTCTCTGACGTTTATAAAAATGCAAACCGTTTGAAAATCGGTTAAAAATTGAGTAAGTTAGAGGTATTTATTAGTACATGCTTCATTGACACCAATGTTATGAAAGGGGGCAGCTGTACGAAGTAAGATGGCCGCTGGCGTAGGGACGTCAGGGTCCATTGACGAACAGCACGGGTGAAATATCTAGTGATATATATGATATCTATGGATATACATAACTGAAAGACAACAAAACTAAAGAAAAGTTGCTTTATAAAAAAAGAGTTGAACTGAAAAACTGTTTCGGCAGGTTATTGTCAAAGAACCGACCGAACCAAAAAGAAAAAATTTCTGTCAGAAGTGGGATTCGAACCCACGCCTCCAGAGGAGACTGCGACCTGAACGCAGCGCCTTAGACCGCTCGGCCATCCTGACACATACAAACACACTTAGGGGACGCCTATTTCTATTTAGTGAGTTTCAACACACGATGGTATGTTTCTTTTGTTTATACGTGACGGATATTTATGTTTCGGTTTTACTTTTTGTTTTTATATGCAGCGTATTGACGGCTATGGGTGCTACTTTAGCTGGTGAACTCGCATAGAGGCAGCTAAAATACCAGAGTTTATACACAGATATGAGAAAGATGAAGCCCTGAAACAAGGCCTAACTAGCGAACTCCTACCTCGCAATAAAACCGAGATATGAATTAATGTCCCTGAGCCGAATATGAGATTTCTGTTGCGACGCAAACATGCTCATGTCCTCCAGCTGCAGTTCCGGTCATGTCCGCTAGGTGCTGGTTTTGTGGGAGGAAGAGAGATCATTCACTTTACTCAGCTTTGGAGAAAATGTGCAGTTTTCAGTTGAAATTAGGAAAAGTGATCGCAGTTTTTATGGATGTACTTCTGTTAAAGAAAACACACAAGTCCAGTCAAATCAATTTCAAATTGCAACAATATATATATATATATATATATATATATATATATATATATATATATATATATATATATATATATATATATATATATATATATATATATATATATACATCTTTTTTATACGACTGCAGTTGCATTAATAACATTTGGACTGTCAGTCATTCTAACAAAGGTATAATGAATTAATGCTATAGAGTTTGTATGTTTTACATGTTTATGATTATAGATTTTAACAGTAAAATAAAAGTTTATTTTATTTTAAGCCATTTTAAAAGTACTTTATTCAACACATATCTGAAAATGCACATAAGAAGTTTTGGACAAAGTTGTGATTTTAAAAAATGTATTAAGTTTAATTGACTGAAAGTGCTACTCTGTTTTAATAATTCTGCAGTGAATAAATGTCAGGATATCTAATAATCCTGAGGATTAATTGTGCATATTAACATGCTAAAACCACACTATTGTTGAACTGTTTTTCTTGTGAATGTGCCATGTGGGCCAAACTTCATACGTGACTGTTTCAGCTTGATTTGCTTATCTGAGCTTTCAGTTATCAGTGCTCTTTAAGGAGCCTGCCATCTGTAATAAACACAGACCTATGTAGCTCATATCCTGTTTTGAACCTGTCAACACGGTGCTTTAGATGAAGTGTTTGAACTCTTGGGAAAACCATGTGAGTCATTTCCATGCATCTCATTTTTGATGTTGAGTCTTTAAGGAAATGGGGCCAAGCATCCAGCAGGAAAGGATTCCTCCAAGCTCAGACATCCACAACATCCCAAATATTAAAGCCATAACGTAAGATCGGAGGAATGGGAGGGAGCGTGGAACTGATGCCAGGGTTAGCTGGTGCCAAGGTCAGTCAGGATCCTTTTTACCAAGAACCTCTGAGCGCAAACAGATCACATCAAGGTACGGGAAACACTGTGTGTCATAGTGACGTACTTTAATCTCTGATTTACCAGCAATAAAGTTAGGCTGTTGTTCTTTTATCTGTAGGAACTTGCATCAATGACCAGTCATTTCACACAAATATTTTTAGGTTATGAGTAAGGTGGATTTGTATCGTATTCCCATAAATGTGAGCGAAAGCTTTTTATATCATGAAAATTTAGGGCTGCAAAATACTGTAGCGTCCGTCAGAACGGAAAGAGACGACGGACGAGTTGTTCCCAGTTTTCTCTAGCTGTTCTTTTATTCAGGAACCAGAACGGTTACTGTCAGCCGTAACCACGCTAATACAGAGATCTGAACAGGCTGGAGCCAGAGGAGTTCTCACTCACACACACAAACTTCTTTCCTCTCCCGCCCCGCTCCACCAATCACACACACCCACAGCAACAACAACGCTCTTAAAGGAACAGCAACACAGAACAGTACAAAGGATTCTAGCCTTTCAACTAAACAGAAATACAGGGTCGCCACACTGCCCCCCCCCCCCTTATTAAGTCCCTCGTCCCGAGGGATCACAACAAAAGTCTCTGAGGTAACCCGGGGGCTTCCTCTGCCTACGAGGCCTACTGGGGCTGAGACCCAGGGGCTGTGGCGGCAGCCGAACAGGACGTGGAGAACAATGTGCAGAAGGGGAAGGGGGAAGAACGGATGAGGCTAAGGGTACAGAGTCCTGCTTCTCCCGGGGGAGGGGCAGCCCACCCTGGTTAGGACGTGCATCCCCTCTATTTGGAGCTAGCCTATCCCTGTGTAAGGCCACCCGTCTACCCCTAGGTGGTAACTGAACTCGATACACCACCTCGCCCAGTCTTTCCAGCACAACACAAGGCCCCTCCCAATGACAGTCCAATTTAGGGCACCGACCCTTCTTCCTTTTTGGGCAGTACACCCACACGAGGTCTCCAGCCCTAAAATCTTGTCCTGTTGTCCTGACATCATAGTTCCTTTTCTGCCTTTTGCCCGCTTTTTGCAACTGGTCGCGAGCAAAAGCGTGGGCTGACTCCATGCGATCCTGGAGTCTCCTCGCATACTCCGGTCCTGGGGAAACTGATGGTGCGTCTGGGGGCCTTCCGAAGACCATCTCCGCCGGTGTCCTCAGCTCTCGTCCCAGCATGAGAAGAGCAGGGGTGCACAAGGTGGAATCCTGCACGGCAGATCTGTAAGCCAGTAGGACAAGTGGCAGGTGCATGTCCCAATCTCGTTGATGCTCCGCGGTGACGATGGCAAGCTGTTTCGCGAGCGTTCTGTTGAACCGCTCAACGAGGCCGTCGCTCTGAGGGTGCAGTGGTGTGGTCCTAGTCTTTTGCATTCCTAGCTTTTCACACATAGCAGCGAACACGGTAGACTCAAAGTTTCTGCCTTGGTCGCTGTGGAGGACCTCAGCTGCACCAAACCTGGAGAACATGCCTTCCACCAGCGCATCAGCAACAGTCCTCGCCTCCTGATCCGGTATGGCAAAGGCCTCTGGCCACTTAGTAAAGTAGTCCATAGCGACCAAAACATAACGGTTCCCTTTGTCTGTGAGGGGAAATGGACCCATTATGTCCACTGCAACTCTCTCCATGGGGGCCCCCACTGCCAGCTGCTGGAGCTGTGCGCGGGACTGGTTTGGGGGACCCTTGTGGGCGGTGCACAGATCACACCAGCGACAAAAGTCCTCAACGTCTCTCCTGATCTGTCCCCAGTAGAACCCCTGTCTTAGTCGGCAGAGGGTTTTTGAGACTCCAAAGTGTCCCGCTCCAGCAGATCCGTGACAGGCTTTTAGCACAGACTCTCTGAGTGTTCTGGGAACCACCACCTGCCATCTCTCCTCACCGGTGGCAGGCTCTTTCCAGGCTCTCTGGAGCACTCCATTCTTTACTCGGAGAGCCTCAAACTTTTCAAAAAGTCCTTTGGAAGCAGGCGAACATCCGGCAATCTCCTCCCTCTGTGGCTTCTGTCCCAACTCCACCCTCTGCAGGACCATTTGTAAATCTGGATCTTTTTCCTGATGCACCCTCCACTCCGGGGGGTCAACCTGTGCAGCTCTGCAGAGCAATATGTCTTCGCCGTGCCGGGGGCGCTGCTCCTCCTCAGAGCAGAGTTCATTCTCCCGAGCCTCCCTCTTGTCACAATAACGGCAGCCGTCTGGAGCACAGGGACGCCTGGACATAGCGTCTGCATTAGCATGACGAGCTCCCGCCCTGTACTCTACCTGGAAAACATACGCTGCCAGTTCCTCCAGCCAGCGTGCGATCTGTCCTTCCGGCTCTTTGAAGGACATCAGCCACTGGAGAGCTGCGTGGTCAGTACGGACAGTGAAGGGTAGGCCGCAGAGGTAATACTTGAAGTGGCTTATTGCTCTCACAATAGCAAGGAGCTCCCGGCGCGTAACACAATAGCGTCTCTCGGCTTTATTAAAGGTCTTGCTAAAGTAAACCACCACTTTCTCTCCCTCAGGGCCCACCTGGCTTAACACTGCCCCCATCCCCACATCACTGGCATCAGTGTCCAAAACAAACGGCAGGTTTGGGTCTGGGGGTGTGAGAATAGGAGACTCCATCAAGGCCTTCTTTAAACAGTTGAAGGCCTGCTCACACTCCGGCATCCACACGAAATCACAGTCCTTCCGTTGCAAGCTGAACAGGGGCGCGGCAATGCACGAAAAGCCACGCACAAACCGCCGGTAGTAGGACGCTAGTCCGATGAAGCTTTTCAGCTCCCTCAGATTGGAGGGGGTTGGCCAGTCCTTTACAGCCTGCACTTTCTCTTCCATCGTGCTTATACCCTCCCCACCAACCCTGTGCCCCAGGAACTCCAGTTCTTTCCTCATGAAACAGCACTTGTCTGGGTGGAGCCTCAGGCCAGCTGCTGCAATCTTCCCCAGGACCAGCCGCAGGGACTCCAAGGCAGCCTTGAATGAGTTCCCATGGACAAGGAGGTCGTCCAAATAAACAAGACACTCCTGTCGAGGGATCCCAGCCAGCACCTTTTCCATCAGCCGCTCGAACGTGGCTGGAGCGTTGCAGAGCCCGAAACAGAGGACACGGAACTGCCAAAGCCCTTTCCCTGTGCAGAATGCAGTCTTTGGTTTAGCATCTGGGCTGAGGGGCACCTGCCAGTACCCGCTGCGGAGGTCTAATGAGGAAAACCAAGATGAGCCAGACACCAAATCTAGTGACTCATCGATACGGGGCAGCGGGTACGAGTCTTTCTTGGTGACGCTGTTCAGTGGCCTGTAATCCACACAAAACCTCATTTTAGAACTCTTCTTCTTGTTCACCATCACAACCCCCGAAGCCCAGGGGCTGTCAGAGGGCTCAATCACACCAGTCCTCAGCATCTCCTCAATCGCGTTGTCAGCAGCTGCCTGGTGAGCAAGGGGGAGGCGGCGAGGGCGCGTTTTAACTGGCCGTGCATCTCCCGTGTCAATTTCGTGCTGCACCAGATGTGTCAGGCCCACCCCCTCCTCCGACAGAGCAAAAATGTCCTTAAACTCCCACAGTACTTCCCACAGCTCCTCCTGCTGTTGGGGCTCCAGGTCAGCACAGCACCGTGCCCAAATCTCCCGCACCGCTGTTAGCCTGTCTACCCCTCCCACTGCTGGCTGCGGGCCAGCTGCAGGGGAGCACACGTCGTTTGAAGGTGGGACTGTTGAGGATGAGGATGTAGAGGAGGGACTATGAAGGGGAGGGTCTGATACTCTCCCAACCTTTGCGGATGATGGGCAGGGGCAAGGGGGCTGTGAGGGGTGTACCATTTCGACTACAGGGCCCCCTGGAAAAGTCAATGAGCCCACCCCCAAGTCCAACACACAGCGAGCAGCCCGGAGAAAGTCCAGTCCTAATATGCATGGGTCTTGAACCGCTGCGACCCACACTCCGAAATCCATCGACACCCCCCCAACCTGAATAGTGAGCACGCACCTTCCTAGCATAGGGGCTAGTTCCCCAGTCACAGTTCGGAGTTTCACAACAGTAGAATCCAACCGGGTTTCACTTGGGACCAGATCGGGTCGCACCAAAGTAGCAGTGGAGCCTGTATCCACAAGGGCCACACATGGAGCCCCTGCCAGGGTGATGGGGGCATGGCAAAAGTTCCCCACGTGAATCCAGCCCACAACTCGCACAGACTCTGCGACCCCGTCTGCTTCTGGGGGGAGCAGAGCCCTACTCCCCCGTCCGATACCGTCTGCTGGAGGCATGTGGGACACAGTAGCAGGGGTCTGTGACGTCCCGTTTACACAGACCCCGGATCGTTTCCCGAACCACCCACCTGCCTGGGGCAGCGCACGCTGATATGGCCCGCCTGGCCACACACCCAGCACACCGGAGGGCCCCGTCGAGAGCGGGGGTGAGGGCCACCGCGCTGTGGTTGCAGTGACACCGAACGGATCAGTTCAGTCAATTCAGCAGCCCACGCTGGTTTTTCTCGGGCTGAGCTCTCCTGCACCACAGCCCTCACAACAGGACCTGTTCCGACGCGGTCGTCCATTGCAGCTGCTCCTACTGCCTCCCTCTCCAAGGCCAGCTCCAGCGCCTCCTGCAGAGTACGGGGGTGTGCTAGCTGCGTCTGCATGCGCAGTTCTCTGGGATTGATGGCCCGAATGAAATGGTCTCTGGCGAGTTCACTTTGCACATCAGCAGACATGTGTGAATATGCTCTTCTGGTCAGGGTTTCAACATCATTGGCCAAAGTACAGAGCGGCTCTCCAGCCAGTCTCTGCCTGCTAGCCAGTTCTGAACGAAGCACCCCAGGCTGGTTACACTGTCCAAAACGCCGCTTCAGGGCTCCCACCAACGCTTCGTAGTCATCCCTCTCAGCCGGGCTTAACAACAACAAGCACGACAGAGCTTCATCCGTAAGACACAGAGCCAGCTGTAGCGCTTTAATGTCCTCCGACCAGCCCGCAGCCTTTGCTAACAGTTCAAATTGGGCATGGAAAGCCTCCCAGTCCGCCCTACCGGAGTATTTTGGCGTCTTCACCGGCGGTTGATTTCCCTGGGCGCCGCCATCAATGTTTACCTTTGGCCGCGCGCCAACGCGGGATGGAGGTTTTGCGCCGTCGCGGCTGCTAACGCTGAAGCCTGCTTCGGCGGCCAGCTCCCTCACTGTTTGTCTCAAACGGGCTGCGTGGTCCGAGGTACCGCCGGAGTCCATCACCGGCCATGTAGGATCAGTATAACCACTATACATCACCTCCTCCTCCTTTACAGGCAGCATGCCGGCCACGTTTCGTCGAGCCGCCATGCTAAGACTCCGAGCTAAGTGGCTAACAGCGAGCAGCAGTAGAAG
>SSNR01000093.1:935883-985811 GCA_006937965.1 Callopanchax toddi
CTGTGGAGCAAACAGAATAATGTCTGAGTGCCAAAAACAAGCCCAACAGTGTTGCTGTTTCAGGTGAGAGGTTACAGCCACTGCTATAAAACTCCTCCTGATTTTTGTTTAAATATAACCCCAAAATCTTTATTAGAATGTTTTTATGGTTGATTGGACACGGAGCCTGAAAGTGAAGGGAAGGGTACAGAAAGAGGGATGGGGGAGAAAGTAAACAGAAAAAGAAGAGAACAAGAGACGTGAAGAGTCCACTTCTAGACCTGTAAATAAAGCACAAACAAACAAAACAGGGAGAAAAGATACAACAGCAACAAACAGCATATGAATACACAACAGTTGTGATATTCTTCAAATGTATACGTATACACCAGTTCAAGAGAGTTCAGTGTCAACCACAGCCCCAGTCAATGTGTCTGAAAACACCTGAGTCCGTCTTTATGTGAGCACCTTGTGATCACATGTGTGTATATATGCGCGCTTGTTTATGTAAGGTTTCTCTATTGAAACATTCAATAATACCGGTAAGTTCGAGGAGCCACAGACCTGTCCCCAAGGCCCACGGAGGACGCGGAGGAGGTCCAGGCCCCAGACGTCCAGAGGCCACCCAGGGCACGGACACCCCAGGGAGATCGCCGTCAGGGCAGCCGTTAAACTCTCCCCCAGAAGGCGCAGAGGCTCACCCCACGTGGGCCCCCCGACAGTTACCGCGCTAGAGCCCCTGGGGGGTCGCGGCTAGGAGGTCACAGGCACCGCCTGCAGCCGGCCATCCAGGGTAGATCTAGCCGGAACCAGAGACCCGAGACCCAGGAGCGAACCAGCCC
Source organism: Callopanchax toddi (assembly GCA_006937965.1). Lineage (NCBI taxonomy): Eukaryota > Metazoa > Chordata > Actinopteri > Cyprinodontiformes > Nothobranchiidae > Callopanchax > Callopanchax toddi. The sequence continues at coordinate 936,705 of SSNR01000093.1, forward strand.
CAGCAGAGGCCCGACCACCCCCGGGGGCCCAGATCCCACCAGGCCGCCACAGGAAGAAGAGCAGGCAGACGCCCCCAGCACCCAGCCCCAGACCCCGAGTCACCCCAATACGCCAGCGGAGAAAGGCACCACCAATGCCGAGGCGCAGTCAGGGAGGATAGTCTCTACAGAGGAGGGCCTAGCATGTCACAGAAAGGGGGGGGACAAAACCTGACAGAAAAACAGTCACACACAGACACAATCACTCTCCCTCCCTCATGCGTGCACACACACATTCCTGCAAACATACCAAGACACACAATAGACGCTATACACCCACTCTCGCTCCCCATGCACACTCTATGTTCAGGACCAGGGACCAGCGCCCTAAGGGTGAAGCCGGCCCTGAGATCCTGAAAATGGTCCCTCCCTTACTGAAGTGGGGATAAGCAGACCACCGCGCACCCCACCGCAGCTGAGCAGCCCCCCACCGCAGACCCCGACCAGACAGCCCGCTCCACTCCAGGCCCCAGGCAGCGAGCAGAGAACAGGGGTGTGTGAAGACCCCAAGTCTCCCCCCACCTGCTCCAATGTGGTGTTGATGCGTGTTGTAGTAAGATGCTTTTAAAAACAGTGGGGGGCGGCCCGCCATCCCCCGCCCTGGATCCTAAGTGTCTAAATGCGTGGAGATGGGTAATGACACCGGAGGAGAGGTTAGCCGGCCCTCCAAAGACCCTAGATGCATAATATAAGAATGTCTGGGGTGGAAGTGTTTAAATTGTGCAATAAAATGGGGCCACAGGCTGCCACAGGACTGCAGAGATGGTGTTCCACACCATGACGTACCTGTGACCCAAAGCCCTGTGTGTGTGGTGACGTGACGGAGCAGAGGGAGGGAAAAATCCGGGGATGGGGAGGCAAGACTGGGGGGACAAGCCCTCCCAGGGCTCTCCTCTTGGTAAAAAAGATGGAATCAGTTCAGTTACTGTAAACTTCACTAAAACCTGAAAGGATTTGATCATTATTAGAAAATAAATGCAAAGTTTGAGAAAAACCTTTACTTTTATATAATATAACTGTGACACTGATAATACAGCGTTTCATATACAGTGTTTTCAGGTGGACACACCTGTCTGTCCCTCTGGTTTTTGGCTCCATTTCTCCTCTGTCTCCTCCCTCCTCCTCTCCTCTTCGTGACTGTCTTTCTACTATGGATCTTTTACTGCAGTCAGAGGGTTTAACAGGGTGTCCCCCGTCTCACACTTTGTGCCCCCAGCTGTATTTACGCGTTTCCGAGGCAGTAAGGTGCTTCTTTACCGACTCCACTCCGAGGCAGCTGCGTTTACAGTGACTCGCTGCAGGAGCAGCTCCGACTGAGGGTTTCAGGTTTCAGTTTACCTGCGTGGCCACGGTGATGCGTTTAATGGTGGAAAAAAAGTTAAGAAAATCACAGCTTTTACCGAAAATAGACCCGTCTTCGGTCATTTCAATGCATGGTTGTAAGTTACAACTCTGACAGCCAATGGGGGGCAAGGAGGTAAGGTTGGGGGGGCAATGCCCCCCCAAATGACCCCCTGACGCCAGGGCTGGCTGCAGGTATTATTGGAGTTGATGCAGCGCTATTTCTGCACCCTTGGATCAAGTTATTGGTGGGGACAATTATTGGTGACACCTCTGTCCATGCTAAATCTACACTTATGTATAAATAAACAGCCTAACATAAGAATGATCATTGTAAAAAACATGTGTTTTAGCTCTGTTGGCCAGCTAGAGGTGCACATTCATGACCGAGAGGTGTTGCTAATCCAGCTGTAAACATGGAAGTGGGACGACAGCTTTAGCTGCAACATGTTTTTTCTACTTCTAGATGGTGCCATCTGAAAAAAACATCCTGAGTGCAGCTATACGTTTGTTAATGTCATGATTCAGACCTGTCAGGCCTTGAGCCACGTGCTGAGCTCCCCAAGCGGTCATTATTTCATCAAATCCACAGCAAAACAGTGAAAAACAAAGGACTAAAGGATCACTGTGAGACACATGGACGTATTTGGGGGTGGAGGTGGGGGGACATGTCCCCTGCACTTATTTAAAGTCAGTTTGGAGCCCTGTAGTTTTGACTGTCTAAAAACAATGTTCCACTATATTAAATGGATACTGGCTGTTGTTTTTAGGTGTAGGTTTATTATCATGGCTCTGTTTAGGCAGTTCAAACCCCCCACCCCCTTCTCCACCTTTCAAATTTTCATCCTTGGTGAGACAGGAGAGAGACAGGGAAGGAACATTTGCAGTTTGAGCTTTGGATAGTTCTTGAACATTTGATTAAAATCTCGTCTCGTTCTTGTGAACTCAATATTGTGTCTCGTCTTGTCAGTTGTAGGTATCGTTACAAGGTTTTCAGTGTGTCCTTATGTTCAGATTTTTACCAACTTATAGCTGAAGAGCATATTAGTTCTTTAGTCAGATTTTTTTTCTTTTAATTTATTTTATGGTAAATAAAACCAAAAACAATCACTGACGTTTACTAAAAAGCAGAATTGTCATCAGCTTGACCAAATAATGAACTCAAATTAATTTTCAAGACCAAGAAACTATAAAACATTAAACCCAGGGAATTTAACCCTTTTCTTTCATTAAGGCAATCATATGAGACCTTTTTATAGTCTTTATTTACAGACTTAAAAAAACCTAAAACTTTGTTCTCTTCATTAAAATGTTGCATTAATTAAAATGCACAATAAAATAAATGTAGCCTTTATTTACTGATTTATTATTTTACTTATTCATATGCATTTTGTGGGGCACAAGGATGCGAGACAGCTTGGTGATTTTGGCCTATAACTTGAAAAGTACGGACCCCCTGCTTTAAACTGATCCTCCCATGTAGTAAATCATGGCTGATAGCAGGGAAATTACATGATGTGGATTATTACATACAGAACGTGGAACATTAGAGGAGCAGGGCGAGTCATAATAAACGTTTTCACATCAAGCCTGCTCCAGTTTCACATCCATCATCATGTACCTCCATCTGTAGGATTCTCAGCCGGTGTGAAATCATTTTTACTCTTAATAGTCTAAAAATATTACTGAGACATGCGTGCATGTGTGTGTGTGCGTGCGTGTGTGTGTGAGCTTCCTGAGATTTCCTTAAAGAAGCGTTGGCAGAATTCCTGTGATGTGAAACTCAACTTTAGATGTTTCATACCAGCAGGAGTAGAACCTGACTTCTGTTTCTTCTTTTGTTTTTGTTTTTAAAGTTCATTTTGAATCACCTCATGTTTACGGTGTGGTACAGACATCTGGCAGATAAAATAAGATAAGCTACGCTCACTCTTTGAATTGAAAAGATGTACATTTTAAGGCTTGAAAAGTGAGCTTTGACTCAAAGAACGTGCACAATAGTTCATCCGCGGGCTCTGAAGGGATGTTTTCTGCAGCCACCAGTTTGAGTTTCACAAACCTTTGAAGCATGAAGTTTCTTCACTGGATATGAGAAAGAACTGAGCTGGAAATCCGTCTTCGGAGAGCGTATTAAAACGCAGCGGATGTGTTTGACATCGACACAACGTAATGATCATCGACCGCGCGGTGTTCGAGCGACTGCATCACTTTGAATCATTTATGAGGTCGAGTTAAATCACGTCTGATTGTGTTTCACTTTCGCTGAATGCTGTGACAGAAAAGCCAATGAAACAAGGTGAGAGGCTCAGCCAAGGTCAACGTTTCAGCCACGACCACTTCAGCCGACTCCTCTGCATCTACAGATAAATCATTTATGGAACATTTGAATACCTCAGGCTGAAGCTACAAACCTCTGGGGACAAGGAAGAAAAGAGAATTTACATAAAGAACCTGGAGAATTATCATGTAAATAATGTGAAAGTGGACGTAACCTTGAGTTAGAAAGAACTTCTGACACTGTAACAATGAAGCAGATCATTGAAAAAATTTTAAACGTTCAAGGCTGTTTGGTTAAGAAAAGAAAAAAAAACATGATTACCTTGCTTAAAGGTACCAGAGGGAGTTTGGTAAACAATTAAACGTTGTTTTTTTTTTCCATGCCTCTTAACAACGTTCTAACATAGTATAGCTATAAATATATTGTGGCGATTTAGGTGGTTCCCTCACGGTTCTCTAAAAACCTCAGCCAATCATACGTTTTGGACCAAAAGAAACTATTGGAGAATCCGGCTGTCTGTCTCAGTGAAGCGCCTCACTTCCTCACTGCTTGGATCCTCCAATAATGCATGATGGAGCATTTTTCAGCAGAACATCCTGGAAGTGAGAGAAGGACAGAAACAGCTGTTAGCGCTTCAATTTTAGGGAAAAATACCAGAGTCCCAAAAAGAAAAACACCTTTTCAGCTAGCAAAAGACTAAAAACGTTTGGACGTAGAAAGAGGAAAAACCTGGGGGAACGTTTTAACAGCTGGAGTTTTGCTCTCTATTGTTTCTGTTGCAAGGAGCGGTCCCATGTCCAGAGGAGGCGTGGCATAAGGGATATACCTGATGGGAGGGGTGAGAGCTCTGAGACGTGTTTGTGTAAAATAGCTAGTGATACCTAGCTTGTTTGAAGATTCATCAGTGAACCTTTAATATTGAAATCCTGATCATTAACATGATTACTGAAATACTGAAAATACTTTGGTTTTCAAAGAGTTTCATTTTCTTGAATTATAAAAATGTCACTTTATATCCATATTGCTTTATTTTTTAGCATTTTGGGGGGCGTTCTGAACACTAGTTGTTTTACTGGTTTTTAATGTATTTTTGTTGGAGCTTGTGTGTTTTATTTTTCATTATAACATTTTAAAGCTCATTCCTGTGTCTTCTTTAGAGGAAACTATTGAATTATATTATAGCTCTCCTAGGAAGCATTTGATACACACATGATGTCATTAGTTTGAGCTCAAATGTTCTGAATCAAATTTATAGTTGTGAGTTTTAGGATCCAGCTCCTCTAAATCTTACTGTTAAACAACAGTTTGAGACACAACATTTCAAGAAAACGTGGATTTTCATTTAGAATCACACTGATTTGGTTCTTATACAATTTCTCCCAATAAACTGCAATTTGTGCAAATTTCATACAAATTCTCTTTATTATTGCTTTAGTCACAAACTTTATCCTCATTTTAGTAATTGCTATTGATGGTTCAGCTACGTTTCAACCTTATTTCAGCTTTTTCACAGGTTTCAGCTATTTTATTCAGCTTCTTGTTCTTAAAACTTCTTACAAATGATCTTTTATGACAGTCACTGTGTTATTAGTGTTTTTAAATCTGAATAAAATTTAAATCATCAAAAGAATTTTACTGTTATTTAAAGTTTAGCTCTTTAGCATGTTTCAGCTATTTTCACTTCATTCAGCATTAAAACAGTATTCCTGAAAGAAAGACAACTTTGTTCTTATCACAGCTGTTTGGAGTGACCTCCTAGTGTCACTGACTGGTCACAAACAGCACCTAGACTCCTCAGGTTGTTCTTGAACGTCAAGTTCAAACAACCTATTTATATAAATCAGAACACTTTCTTGAAATCCTAATGTAATCATGAGTTTTGTTTATTCATTTAGCAGACATTGTCCTAAGCGACATACACAATTAACAATGAGCAGTAAAGATAAATTCACAGTTATACAATTATAGTATTTTTTTTTTAATCAGATATTTGGTGGCTCGGACTTGCAGCTTGGTAATATTTGGCGCACATCTTGAAAGGTTTGGACCACCCTGTTCTAATGGATTTATATAGCACCTTTCTTAACACCCAAAACGCTTTGACAGAAGCTCCATTATTCTTTCACGCACACATTTACACTGGTGATGGTAAACTACAACAGATGTCTGTAGTCACAGCTGCCCTGGGGCAGTCTGACAGAGGTGAGGCTGCCATTCTGACCACCACCAACATTCACACATAGTCACACAGGCAAGGTGGGTGAAGTGTCTTACCTAAGGACACAACGACAATCTAACCCAGCTGGAGCTGGGGATTGAACTGGTGACCCTCTGGTTACCAGACTGGCCACTCTACCAACTGAGCTAAATGCCACCTCAATGGCACCCTATGGTATCTTCCTGCACTCAACATTTTTCCATAGAACTTTCTTTTTATTGCCTACATTCACTCTCCATCAGCTAACTGAGGGGAGTTGTGGAAGCCAGAATGATGTTTATTTTTGCACAATGTTCAGTTGTACTACCTTTCTGTTTGTGCACTTCTGCTTGTAAAGCCAAGAAAACTATTGATTCTTTGGATTTGGACACAAGACAAAGACATCTGTGAGCCCACATATGGCAGCCATGGTGGGATTCTGCAGAGGAGGACAGAGGGATGATGGGAGGTTTCTGTGATGTATCACTGTTGGGGTTCACCAGGATTTGTGGAGCAAATGAAGGCAAACATCTGAAATGTGAATTAATGTTGATTCAGACCAAGACACTGCAGAGTGATGGGAGCTGTCTGTGAGGATAACGGTAACGCAGACAGAATAAAGTAAAGTTCTGACTCACCTGCTCCTACCTGAACTGCACGCCTCCCGCCTCAGCATCCATCGGCGCCGTCTCTTCAGGGACGCGGGCTCTGATTGATCTCCTCCCTGCTGTTATTTTCTTGGCAGCGAAACAAATCCTTGAATCCAAAATATTTTTCCTCAACACTATATAAAACGTAGTGTTTGGGTTTGAATTACCCACCTTTGTTCAGACAGAACTTTTTTTTCTTTGAAGGGTTTCTTTCCCCACAAAGACATGGAGGTGTTTTGTTGTGGTAGGAGGTTCTTTGCTATACGTTTTGTTTGAAGGTGTTGTCACACAGAACCAATGAGGGAACACGTTTTCAAACCAACCAGAACCAGAACAGACTCCAAATGCAAACATAAAATCAACTGAGCTGCTTTAAATTCAGCAGATCAAGTGTGGAGAAGATCAACTGAACCCAGCGTTCTGAGAGGAAACTAATCACCTGGTTTTAATGATTTCAGGTTGTAAGAGATCACGATTAAACTTCATAGCTGCTTGATTTCATAAAGAGAACATCAGAATTTAGAAGGTTATGGTGCAAAATGGTGGATTAATGGTTTCTATCATATCTTATATTTATTTATTTCACCAGGTTAAAACCATTCACATCAAGATCTCTTTAAGGGTGACCTGGAAATAATGTAAATAAAGTATAAAAAAAATACTGGACACAATAGTTTATATTTATTAATGTCAACTGCCCCCAACTGAGATCTTTATAACCATTTCAAAATAAGAGCCTTGATATTTATTGACAGGACATTAAATAACTTTTTAAAGTTTTACTTTCTTCCCCAACTTTTACACATTTTTGGTTTTTAACCCAGTATTAATTTTCTGTAGTCCTTGTTTTTTTAGGGCAGTGACTCTCAACTGGGTCGTGACCCAAAAGTAGGTCACTTGAATAAATCCAACAGCTTTACTGAAAACAAGAAAAGCCCAGATCCTGTTTTTGTTGCTGGTGGACTAGAATTTTTCCCCCCCAAAAAACTAGAAAACAATCAACCAATCAAATACAGGGAATGTGATGCTTTTCTTATACTAAGCCAAACGAGACCACACACCACAAATAAATCACTATAAAATTGTTTCTGCATTTTTGTATTAATTACAAAAACCTAATGACGAGGACTTTTGACTTTGAACACCCCCGCTTTAGAGACTGTAGCACTGAGGAGAAAACAGGAGGCAGAACTGGAGGTAGCAGAGATGAAAATGCTGAAATTCTCTTTAAGAGAATCAGAGCATCAGAGGGACAGACCATGTTAGATGTTTAGGAGATCAGATCAGAGAGGCCAGGCTGAGATGGTTTGGACCTGCAGAGGAGGGATAGTGAGTAGAAGGATGCTTAGTGGGAACTGTCAGGCAGGAGACCCCTAGAGGAAGACCAAAGAGGAGATTTCTAGATGCAGTGAAAGAGGACATGAAGCTGATTGGTGGGAGAGTAGAGGATGACGGGGCTAGATGGAGACAGATGATTCACTGTGGAGACCTCTGAAGGGACATGCTCAAAGGAAAAGATTTTGATTTCAGTCTCCATTTCCCTGACTGTTACCCATGTTAGTGACTATTCATTAAACTTCTTCACTGAAACAAATTCATTTACACAACCACAGACCTGCTGCTGCAGCACAGCCTTCAACATTTAAACATTATAAATGAATATCATCCATCACTGCCTCGCGTGTCAGTGAAAATGATGCTGAATAGTTTGTGATCAAATTTAATCAAATACTACATAAATACCAGTAACTGCTCTGACACCCATTGCAACATTTTGCAGAAGTTACTTTCATGTACAACATTTATGATATTTTACATATTCAGTCTAGAAATATTTACTGTACAATATACTGCAAATCAAGTAAAGACCTGCGTACAAACAGTCGACCTGTGACCTCATCCCTCCTGTTTCCTCTGTGATCTTTACAGGATACGTTTCTATTTTTATGAGGTCTTAGAGTTTGTCAATACAAAGAAAAATGCTGAAGATTTTCTCTTTTTTTTTCTCAATTGTTTTTATTAGCTTTTTATAATTTTTCCACAAACCAACTACCAACATATATAAACATTGGTAATTAAAAATAATAATAATAATAATAAATAAGTAAAACTTATAAAACACCCAACCCCCTCCCAAAAAAAGTAAAAAAAGAAAAGAAAAACAACAACAACAACAAAAAAGGCAACCCAATGCTCACTCTTTTAACATAGAATAGAATTTACAGATCACAGTCTTTTACAAAATGCAAGAAGGGCAACCACATGTCCTTAAAGTCCTCCAGCCTTCCTTTGGCTATATAAGTTAATTTCTCTAAAGCCAGATTACTGGACATTGACTTGACCATGTAGCGTAATATAAACTGATTTTATTGTTATAATACGGACACACTTCTGCAAGGTTATTAGCTTAGTTTTGTCGGTTTTACGGCTAATCACTGTTAGCTACCTTCACTAACCTAATTGTTATGCAGGATTTCTAGGATCTTTCTGATTCAAAGGGAAGACCTACGTACGTTATATTTGGAAGTTATAACCCAGAAGCAGACTTAGACTACAGTTATTTTATTAAAGAAACAGATTGAACGTACAGACAGATATGAGGTAGATGGTTGCATCTTAAGAGATTCTTCTGATATTAAAGCTGAGAGTTAATGACGAGAGCCCATGAGATATTTATATCTCTAGGGAGTCGGAGCTAGTTATGAGGGGAACTGAGCTAAGTTGACAGGAGTGTTATTTATCAAGAGCCTCAGTTTAACCAGATCGGAGTTGGTACCTGCTGAGACTGCTCCAGATCGCTTCGCGTGGTAGGTGGAGGCTCGTCGGTGAGATCGTTGGTCTGACGAACCTCGGGTTGTAGGGTCGTCGGTAGGCTGTGAGAACCTGACGGACCCCGGTTCGGTCCCCGGGTGAACGGGAAGTCACTCGAGGCAAAGAGGCGTCTGAATGAGTCGGCGTCAGCGGCTCCATGATCAGCTGGTGCAGAGGCTAACAGGCTTTCCCCATGGCTGGTGAACAGAAGCAGACGGATGGTGTCTGGCTTCTAGCCGGGGGGAAATTGTCCTCGACTGCTTGGGGCTAAGACCCAAACGTGCAGTCGGCGTCAAAGCCTACCGTGTAGCGGAGAAAACGGAGGCTGTGTTCTCTCGTTGTAGGTTGAACGAGAACTCTAGAACTCTCGGTAGCTTCCAGGCAGGAAGTCTGACCGTGGAAAGTTTTGGACGCGTGGCCCAATGGGAAGTAGTTACCAAGTCACGTGGTTCTCGTCATTAAGGAAGCCCAGGAAGTTAGATGGATTATTAATATGCTTTAACCTTTTTAGCAAAAGTAGAAACATGAAATAATACTGATGCAACATCAACATTCATGAATACTGGAAGAAAATGAATTAATCATATTAAGACATTTCTGGACAGTGGATTAAGGGTAGTGTCTTTTTAGAATGAGACATCAACGAGTCCTCAAGTTTAATTATTAATTAAAGGAAATCTTCTCATTCTTCCGACACGACCGGTCCTGGAAGGAATGTTGATTCAGGTTACAACATAATAAAAGAGTCATTTTATCCAAGTTATTGGGACAAAAGATGAGTTATTGTTGTGATGAACCAGATGTCAGAATTCAGAGATAGTAACGCCTTGCCGGCGCTACAACCAGCTGATTTTTTCTTGGTCTTTCTGTGTCCTTCCACTTCAAAGCAATAATATGCTTGGCCTGTAATAAACAGAAGCTAACAATTTTCTTCTTTTTTACAGTCCAATTGAAACCAGCAGGAAAGATATGTAACAAACAGAGTTCACAATCCAGTGGTAATTCACATTCAGTTAAACGAGAAATGAAGGAAATAACCTCCTTCCAAAATATCTGCAGTTCTGAGCATTGCCACATACAGTGAAGGAGAGTTCCCTTCTCTACCACACATTTAACACAATTATCTGGAATATTTGGGTTGAAATGGTGAAGTTTAACAGGGGTGATGTAAGTTCTAAATAACCACTTGTACTGTAGTAATCTCAACCTGGTGTTAATGGATTGCGTTTGAGCTAACATACATGAATCATTCCACTCCTCCTCAGAAATTTCTGTACACAGATCTGCTTTCCATGCTTGTAAATATGAGAGACTACTTTCTTTTGAAGATGTAAGTAGAATATTGTAGAATTTGGAGAGTAGACCTCTACTCCAATGGTGATGAATGGCTATGTTCTCTATAGTAGAGAGTGGAGGTTCAACAGTAGATTTTAATACACTTGTAATAAAACTTCTAACCTGTAAATATTTGAAAAAATGTTTTTTGGGCAGACCAAACTTATTTACTATTTGTTCAAAGGACATCAGTTCCCCCTCGCTATATAAATCTCCAATATTATTCAAACCCTTATTCAGCCAAGTTCTAAATCCCATGTCTGCTCTCCCTGGTATAAATCTATTATTTCCCCAAACAGGAGACAAGCGGGAAAGGTTAATTGCCTCAGTGATGGCTGTATGTGATTGGTACCAAATTGAAATGGTGTTTTTGAGAAATGGATTATTGGTTTCTTTTAACAATTGTTTAATATCAGCTGAATGTAGATAAGATCGTAAGGGTAGTCTCAGTGCATTGTTCTCAATCTGTATCCAAGATGGGGCGTCATTGTCAGAAAAATAACTAATAGCCACAAAGAGTTGAGCCGCCCAGTAATATAACTTAAAGCGGCTCTCTGGAGCATTTTTCTCTGTATCAAAGTTTTCTAAATGTTTTAAATGATATTTCAGGTCTAAACTATGATCTATGGGTTGAGTTCCACAACATCTGTCATTCTGATGAAGACCCTCCTTCCTCCTAGAGACCCCTTTCCATTATTTCTTGCCGCCGACATTTTTTACCCAATGAAATTCAAATGTCTGCATTCTCTTAACATGCACACGCATCGACCAAACCTGTACCAGTAGGGGGCGCTGTCGTACAGGACGCTCCGTGTGTTTCTCTGTTTGCGTCTCAGCCTCACGGCTCATTTCTACTAAAAACCTACCCATTCTTCAGCTAAAGACGGATTTATTTTTATTTTTAAACCTTTCACCTCACAGAATGGCAAGGCTTGACAGGATTACGCGTTTATTTTGGTCAGAAAGTTCATCCAGGGCCGAGTCAAGTTCAGCTTCAGAGTCCAGCAGCAGCTCTCTGCTAACAGACCTAATATCAGAAGCAGCAGGGACAGAGAGGGCTCATCAGACCCTCGTAGTGTTGGAATAAGAGTTGTGAACTGTGAGTGATTAAATCCTATACATTGAGCGGTACAGTTCATGCCCGCAACGTATATGCACCGTGTGAACGCGCGCACACGTGACCGGAAACGCGTGTTGAGATGTTTTGAGGAGGAGCCTTTGGACGCTAGATTCAAAAACTGCTCTCTTGATGAAATCCTCCAGAGTGCTGCTTTAATATTAGGCAGTCTGAGTCCCCCTCTGTCGTAGGGTAGATACAAAAGCGATAGACGCAGCCTAGGGCGTTTGGAATTCCATATAAATTTGGAAAAGGATTTATTCAGGGAGGAAAAGAAGGAGGCTGGAATGTGCAATGGGATGGATTGAAAGAGGTATAAGAATCTTGGAAGAATAGACATTTTAATAATATTAATACGACCTATCATTGAAATTGGCATCCCGTCCCATCTCTCCAGGGAGTCCCTAATTTTTTCTAACAAGGGTCAAAATTAATGGAGTTCATTGTCTTTATGTCCGGACTTATTTTAATTCCCAAGTATGTAAAACCTTCATAAGTACATGTAAACTGTGTTTGAATAGGAGGGTTATTCTAGTTCAATAATAACAAATAACTTTTCTTTTGGTTAACTTTGTACCTTAAGAACTCCCCAAATAACTTCAGAATTTGACTAGCTGTTTGAACAGACTTCTCTAAATCAGTCAAAAACAAAACTACATCATCTGCAAACAGCGACAAACTGTGTTCCGTCCCTCCAATGGAAATGCCGGTAATTTGGGGGGATTTACGAATTGCCATAGCTAATGGCTCGATAGCAAATAAGAAAAGAATAGGGGACAACGGACATCCTTGTCGAGTTGATCTTTGGAGGTTAAAGGGTTTTGACACCTGGCTGTTTGTGGCCACTTCAGCCACTGGCTCTGTATATAGTAATCTGATCCACTTCAAATATTTGTCTCCCAAACCAAATCTCTTTAGAGTCTCAAAAAGATAATTCCATTCTATCCTGTCAAACGCCTTTTCTGCATCTAATGACAGAAGAGCATGATCCAAAGCAGATTGTTTTTCATATAATATATTTAGTAATCGACGAGTATTATGAAAGGCTTGACGACCAGGAATAAATCCATTTTGGTCATTTAAGATTAATTTATGGACATGTGCTTCAATCCTCTGAGCCAGAGCTTTACATAATATTTTAGTGTCGCATGACATCAGCGATATAGGTCGGTATGAGCCCATTTCTGTTTGGGGTTTTCCCTGTTTTAGAAGAAGAGAGATAGCCGCTAATCTTAAAGATGGGGGTAGGATGCCCTTCCCATAAGACTCATTATACATTTCAAGAAGATGGGGTAGTAGTTTATCTGAAAATCTCTTGTAAATTTCAAGCCCGTCTGGGCCAGGGGCTGTACCAGAATTCATATGAGTGAGAGCCTGTTTAAGTTCCTGAACACTTAGCTCTTTGTCTAAGTCTTTTCTGATCTCCTCTGACAGAATCGGGAATTGGAGTTGGTCCAGGAATGTTTATCTGTGTTAACTGGGTATTGGGATTTATATAAACTCTCAAAGTATTCTGCAAAAGCCTTATTTATACCTTTTGGATCCACCAGATGCTCTCCACTTTCGAGTACTATCGAGTTAATAGCCCTATTGGTCTGTATTTTTTTAAGTCTCCAAGCTAGGAGCTTCCCTGCTTTCTCACCTTGATCGTAGTAGGACTGTTTCAGCCACATTAAGCTGGTGGCAATTTTATTCGTAGTGAGTTCATTATATTCAGATTTCAACAGAAGGTTTTTGTATTTCTCATTATCTTCGTCCTTATATAACTGATTTTGTAGTTCTTTAATTTGCTTTTCCATTTCTTTCAATTTGTTAACATATATTTTGGATTTATGTTTAGTATAACTCATTATTTCCCCCCTTATATACGCCTTAAATGCTTCCCATTTTATTGGCGCACTTGTTTGGTCTGTATTAAAATAAAAATAATCTGTAATTTTATCCTCAAGAAATTTCTCAAATTCTTCAGATTTCATCCAGTTTGCGTTGAATCGAAATGGAGTTTTGGATGAATAATAGTCAGGAAATTTGATAGGCAATACAATTGGGGCATGATCAGAGAGTAGTATAGCTTCATACCAACATTTGTAAACCATTGAAACCAAGCTAGAGGAAATCAGAAAAAAATCTATTCGTGAGAAAGTTTTAAAAGTGCAAGAAAAACATGAAAACTCAGATTTATTCGGGTGGAGTTGTCTCCAAATCTCTACAAGATTGAAATCTTTCATAAATTTCTCGATTGTTTTCCTGGCTTGTTGGTGGGAGACATCAGAGCTCTTTGAACGATCTATTGTTGGATTTATTGCACAATTAAAATCTCCACCAATTATAAACTGACCAGAGTAAGTTGAGAGTGTTAGAAAAATGTTTTGAAAAAAGGCAGGGTCATCCCCATTTGGGGCATATAAACATACCAAGTTGACCAATGTATTAATTATTGTCCCACTTAGTATAATAAATCTCCCAGACAGATCTAAATATTTGTCTCTTAATGTGAATGGAATTGATTTATGGATCAATATTATGACCCCCCTAGCATGAGATGTAAAACTAGAAGAGAAGACCTGTTCAGGCCACCTAGATCTAACTTTCTTTACCTCTTTCTCTATCAGGTGTGACTCTTGTAAAAAACATACTGTTGTCTTCATCTGCTTAATTCTGGCCAGCACTTGTTTAAGTTTGACAATTTTGTACCCCTTACATTCCAGCTAGTTACATTTATAATTGAGCTATCAAACATGGCTTATCTGTAAAGGAAAAAAAATTGAGGAAAAACCCTTTGTTGTATCTTCATGACCTGCAAAATCATAGAACCAAAATATCTAGTGAGCCCCTTAACACAAAATCCCGCACATTTCCCCAAACGAAATGTGACTCTAAACCCTTCTAGACAACGAACTAAGGTTATACCAAACATTTCATCCACAACGTGGATGACGTACGAGTCTGTACACAGAAAGGTAGCACTACGTGAGCTAGCTGTTAAAACATAAGTATTTTAACCAGGAAAAAAAAAAAACAAGAGTATTAACCCTAAACCTGCACACTTTGCAACATGTGTAGAGAAAGTTTAAGGGGAAATTAAAAAAAAATTTTTTTTTAATATATACTCATTTTATAGTTACTGCTGGGACAGTCATGCCATCAAATAATTCGTCAGAGACAACTCACTGGCGTGTTAAATCCAATCCTTTCCCAAGGCTCCACGTTTACTCCATGGAGGCAGATGCGAATGAAAAGAAGCGGTGAGCTTTAAACCGCCGCGGAGTTGTGACCAGCCTGCGGGCTGATTTCCTGAATGAATTCTTCGACCTCTATAACCAACTTGAAGATCCGCCGTTTCCCGTTGTGTGTGACGATCAGATGCGCTGGATACAGCATGCCGTACCGTAAGGCCCGAAGTCGGGTTTTCACTCCATCGAAGCACCGCTGCTGCCTGCGGGTCTCGGCCGACAGGTCAGGAAAGAAAGAGATGCGCTGTTTCCCATAGCGTACCTCCGTCATTTTCCTGGCCGCTCTCAGTGTTGTTTCCCTGTCCCGGTAGTTCATAAACTTCAGTAGAACCACTCTTGGAGTTGTTGATTTCGGATTGAAAAACCCAATCCTGTGCGCTCGCTCTACAGCTGGGGGGGATGCGAACTCTTCACCAAATGTCTCCTGCAGCCACTTCTCCAGGAATCTGCACATATCCGAACTCTCCGATTTTTCAGGTAACCCCACCAATCTTAAATTGGACCATCTGCTTCTGTCCTCCTGTTCCGTAATTCTATTGCAGAGCGTCTCCACCGTTTTTTCAAGAGTTTTAACTTTACTTTGAAGGGAGGATACGTCTTCTTCTGCTTGTAGAATTCGCTCCTTGGTCTCCACAATCCTTTGCGAGTGCGACTGTATATCTTCTTTTATATCGTTCTTTTCTCTTTACAGGAAATTCAAACTCTTGAGTCTTTTTTTAGTTTGGAGCATCACAAAGCAAAGATTCTTGTTTTTCCTGCACAAACCCAAATCACCCTTCATTGTGACAGCCCGCCGGAAATCCTGTAATCACAACCTTTGATTGTGGGTCACACTGTTTGCCCATGTGTCATTATAAGGTGAAAGGGGTTCATAATAGTTTTACATTTTACTGCTCGATGTAATGGAATTAGCCATAAAATACATTTGATTGATGCTTCTGTTTGTTTGAGGCTTTACTGAAGGAGAGTTTCCCTAAAACGTAAGATGAAGAAAAGTTATGTCCTCTGAGCTTCACTAACGACGTACAGTTCTGTCTGATGATCAAACGTCTTGTCAGGAAAGAAAGGATGAGGAGAATTTCCAAAGTTAGCTTCCTACTGCAGACCGAGTTCAGACAGAATGCAGGCAGACAGGGTCTCATTTGTCTGTGAATCCAGGAGTTTTAGGTGAGTAAAGTTATCAAGTGTCTGTCTGATGGGAGAGAAACAGAAAGAGACAAGGATTCAGTGAAAAACAGTAAAAAGAAGAGGTGATCTCAGAGAAAATAAGTGACCCTTTATTGGGTAAGTGATCATATTTGGTTACTTCAATGGACGCCCAAGCTGATGTCAGTGCATTGCTTGTTGTTCAGGCTCTCTGTGTTTCAGAGCCCTGTTGTATTCATTTAGTTTTTAATGAGAAACAGGAAGTTGATATGTTATTGTTGCCATAGAACCTCAGACCTCCATCAGTGCTCTTTTATCTGGTTGTTCGGCATTTTTTGTTCTTTTGGCAAAGCACAGCTTGTAAGTAAATCATATGAAAAAACATCTGTGCATCCATATCATCTTCTGTACTGCTTCATCCTCCACTGAGGGTCACAGGGAGCTGGCGCCTATCTCCAGCATCACGGGGCAGGAGGCAGGGGACAGCCTGGACGGGTCACCAGTTCATCACAGAGACCATGACTCACAATCAGCCACTCACACCTAGGGCAATTTAGACTCACCAATTAACCTAACATGCATGTCTTTGGACTGTGGGAGGAAACCCACACATGCATGGGGAGAACATGCAAACTCCATGCAGAGAGGCTGCAGTCAGGCACAAACCCACAACCAGAGGCAACAGTGCTACCAACTGTGCCAGCATGCAGCCCACATCTGTGCATGTTCTTTCTTTTATTCAGGCAGGCTTTTAATTGATTTTAGGTTGCATGCTGTTTTATTTTTTTGGTTTTATCATGTTCATATCATGTTAATATTTTTTGTTTCATCATGTTTTTATTTTGTGTTCTTATCAAGTTTTATCCTTTGTGTTTTTTCTCATATCAAGGGAATATTTACGTATGCTTTTCTTTCATTAAGTCAAATGTATGGAAACCTTTTTATGTTTTGTAGATTTTAATATTATTGTAGCGTCATCAATAGATGCTCTGACCTCTGACCTCTGTCCCCGTGATCATCGCAAAACACTACTCCAGCTTTTCCCACTAACTTGGATTATAATGGATCTTTACTGTGTTTAACCTGAATCAACACTCCTTCAAGGGTCGGTCGTTTCGGAAGAATCCACCTGACTCTTTTAATAATAATAATTATATAAGCTAAAGACTCTCAGTGTCTCTTCCTAAATGACACTTTAACTGTTACAGAAATGTCTTAATGTGATTAATGCACTTTCTCTTACAGCACTAAGAATGTTGATCCAGTTCAGTATTATTTTCATACTTCTACTGTGCTAAGGGTAAAACCCAGTATTACTTTATTAGCGGGTACCTTTGACATTAAAGGTTGGGTCATGTGACTTGATAATGTAATTTCATAGGTCCACGATTCCAAAACTCCATCTTAGCTTGCCACGAGCTGACTTTCAAGTTAGTTCTCATCAAGCCTCGATGAGCCACGCTTCAGCTGTTTTCCTGAGCTACACAGCTGAAACCTGTCAAAACCCCGATCGGCTCTGCCGATCGATCTGTCACTCCCCCTGAGGGAAGACAACCCCTAGCTCCGTACCAACATGCGAGCTCCTGCCTCACACCAGCCATGGCTCTGCTGACGGCCCGGATCTCGGACGCCACTGAGGGCCGCCCGGTGACCGGAGGGTTCCCGCACGGCCAGGACGAGTCGAAGGGGGGTCTCCCGCTTCCCATCGGTCTACTCCAACCCACCAGTCGGTGATCCAGTGGGACCTGGCACTTGGTGAGAGAAACCATCGCTGGTAAACTCAGAGGCCCGTTGATAAGCTAACCGCTCACTCCAACACGTCACTGATCCACCAGGATTATTCCCCTCACTCACTCCTTAAACTAAATTAATAACTCTAGTCATAACATCACAGACTCAGCCGTTAATCTCAAAGTTTAACCAGCTAGAACACAATTACCATCGTGTTTAACTTGCAACTGTTCTTATTACCTCAACTGTTAAATGTGTGTACTATCGTCCGCTTTGTGAATTAAATTTTCTATATAAGATTCAATTCACGACTCTGGCTCAGATTCATCAACAAAAGGTACGTAAATAACTCCCTGTGTTTTAGAGAACCTAGAGTCACTCTGTAATTAATCTCAGCTATATCAAAGGTTACAGGCTCAGAGAGAGACCTCCATAAATCCTAAAATAGACTGAAATAATTAACAGAAGGTGGGTATAATAAACAAACGGTTTATTCCTCTACATTATCATATTAAAAAAATATGACTTTTCTCTTTTATTTTTAATAATAATAATAATAATAATGCATTGGATTTTATAGCGCTTTTTCCACTACTCAAAGCACTTCACAGAGTTACATTATTCATTCACACACTCATTCACACTCTGGTGGTGGTAAACTACGACGAACATCTGTAGCTACAGCTGCCCTGGGGCAGTCTGACAGAAGCGAGGCTGCCATTCTGCGCCATCGGCCCTTCTGACCACCACCAACATTCACACACAGGCAAGTTGGGTGAAGTGTCTTGCCCAAGGACACAACGACAATCTAAACCAGCCGGAGCTGGGGATCGAACCCTCCGGTTACCAGACCGGCCACTCTCCCAACTGAGCTAATGCCGCCCCAAGTGAATAGGTTTTCAATTTTTGGCTCAGGTCTCAAGGATTGGACATCACTGGTTTACGCATTAACATGGCCCTCAGGGGACTTTCTTAAAAAGTGTGGCTCCTGAGAAAGAAGAGGTTTCTCTCCTTGGATTAAAATGACCATCTATTAAAGCCATACTCAGTAGCCAGGTAAACAATGTAGCTTTTAACGTATTTTTTAAAGCCTCTTAACAACGTTCTAATATAGTATAGCCATAAATATATTGTGGAGATTAAAAAAACCCCTGAAAGAAATCAATAAAGTGGTTGTCCCGCAATTCTCTAAAAACTTCAGCCAATCCTATCGTTCGAGCCAAACGATAGGATTGGACAATCCAGCTGTCTGTCTGCCGCATTTCCTCACTGCTTGGATTGGCATTAATCCGCCCGGACACATTTTGGGGCAGAACATCCCGGAAGTGAAAGTGAAAGTAGAACAGAGAGTCTGCGGGTGATTCCATTTTAAGATAAAAATACCAGAGTCCCTCCCCCCAAAAAACACCTTTTCAGCTAGCAGAAAACTAACAACGTTTGGAGGTGAAAAGAGGAAAAGCTGGGGGAACATTTCTGCGGCTGAAGTTATACTCTGCTTTGTCACCTTTGCAAACCGTGGTCCTATGTCAGCAGGATGCTGGCATATGGATTTTACCCGATGGGAGGGGTTTCTGTAAAATAGCTAGCGAGACCTCGTTTGTTTACCTGGCTACTGAGTATGGCTTTAAAAGCTTCCATCCATCCATTTTCTGTAGCCGCTTATTCCTCCACAGAGGGTCGCGGGGCAGCCGGTGCCTATCTCCAGCGGTCAAGGGGCGAGAGGCGGGGGACACCCTGGACGGGTCGCCAGTCCATCGCAGGGCCACACAGAGACGAACGAGACAAACAACCACACACCCACTCACACCTAAGGACAATTTACCAGCCCAATTAGCCTGACAGTCATGTCTTTGGTCTGTGGGAGGAAACCGGAGTACCCGGAGGAAACCCACGCATGCACGGGGAGAACATGCAAACTCCACGCAGAGAGGCCGCAGAGCCGGGACGCGAACCCACGACCTCCTTGCTGCGAGGCAACAGTGCTAACCAACTGCGCCACCATGCAGCCTTAAAAGCTTCCAGAGAAACAAAAAAGTAGAAACAGCTGGTTCTTTAAGGTTGAACCAGCATGTTTATATCTTTATTTTTATAGTTAAAGAACAGCCATACTAACCTCCTTCACACTCATTAAACGTAGTTTTACCAGAGATTCCAGCCCACCATAGGATGACTGAATGTCACACCAATGGTGGTAACAGTCTGCTTGACCTTGAAAGAAATAATTGGACAATATGTCCCAGAGAACCAAGAGAACAGAGGTCATTCCTGCTCTGGAAAAAATCCAATGTTTCCCTTAAAACATTGGTCATTAGAAGGGAGATTGTCTACTTATCCAAGGTCAGATGGTGGAGGGAAACTTAGACATCCCAAGTCTCCTGACCACAGGTGAAGGGGTTGAAACCAGTAAAGTGAGAGCTTCACCGAGACGGGAGCAATATCATTACAGATAAAGTTCTGATCTGTTGGTCCGTCTGTCTGTCCTACCAATGCTAATCTCTGAGTCAGAAACAGAAAGAAGGGACAGCATTCTGGTGGCCAGGGGCCCACATAAGCCCCCAGCAGCAGAGCCACCCGACACTGAGGGGGAGACTCCCCAAAAATGCCCCCGGACAGGGAAATTCACAGTGACCAGAACCAAGAAAGACCAATGAGGGGAGAGGCACTGTGTCAATCCACCCTGTCGGACAGCCCTCGGGTAGACTGAGGGAACGGGGCCCCAGCCAGGACCTAGCCCAGTCCCCGTAGCCCACAGCTGATCTGGAACACCCCTCAGTAGCCATATAGGCCATCAACCAGGAGCCCACCACTCCACAACCCGGCCCCTCACACAGACACCCCCACACCTATTTGTATTTTGTTTAAACCAGTTCTTACTGAGTTATAGTGGTATCTATCATCTTACAGGTGTAACGTCAGCAAATATGTTATATCCTCTGAACTTTGACCTCTAGGATCATCACAAATAATAACCATCTTTTTCCCAATAACTTGGAATAAAATGACTCTTTTATTATGTCTAACCTGGATTAACATTCCCAGATCAAGGACGTTTTTCCGGAAGACTCCACTGGACACCCTTTTGTTAATAATAACTCAAAGACTTCCAGACGTCTCCTTCTAAAATGTCATTACTCTTAATCAAACTGTTTTAAAATGTCTTAATGTGATTAATGCATTTTCCTCCAGTATTAATGAATGTTGATCTTGCTTCAGTATTATTTCACATACATACTTTGCTAAAAGGTTACATCATATATTACTTCCTAACCAATGAGAGTTAGTGACCTGAGTCACGTGAGTTAATAACTCCCCCATTGATTGGCCCACGTTTCATTTAGACTCCCTTTTAGCTCTCCGACCCCGGAAGCTACTGAGTTCTGGTCCCGATACTAACCAGACGACATCTCTCAGCTGTCAACCTCTACACAGCTGAGCTCTTGGAGACAGCCTCTCTCACCCCGAAGGCCGATCTCATCTCCGGCTCCTGAAGAGAAAACAAGCCGTTTTCCCTTCATCTCAATATGAGCCTCCTCAACCCTGTGAAGAAAGCAGTCTCTGCTCCGTTAGCTCAACCGGCTAACCATCAGCTTACTCAGAGATGGGTCCACTAAGCTTCGTATCCCAGGACAACACCGTGGCCTCCGGCGGTCCAAGACCACCACAGCCGTCCGATCCTGACCGAGGAGGGAACACCACCTCCGCGCTGTCTCATCCGACCCCAGCGGTGCTGATCCATCGAACGCAGCTAAGTCCCACAATTCTGGTAAAGCTTAAAGGCCTTTAACACCTTAGCTCACTCAAACTAGTCCTCTCCATTAGAACCCTTAATCTAAATTAAGTAAAATCCTTAGTCTCCTAAACCATCATGAGACTCAGATTACTAAAACTTATTTAAGATTCAATTCAGAACACCTTACCATCGTGAATGACTTAATGCTGACCACCTGCTAACTACCTCTTTCTTATCTAACTGTATCTGTCGTCCGTCTTTCTTGATAAAATCATGAAGTCTAATTCTAGTCTCAGATTTCTATTGTCAATATGAAATGCATAATCTACTCCCTGTAATATCAGAACAAACCTAGAGTGACTGTAAGCACTAAAAGGTGAAAGTGTCAGAGATTTTTCTCCGTGTAAAGCTAACAAAACCTATTAGCGACTTTACAGAATTATGAGCCAATTATAAACCATATAAATAGAGTTTATAACGCTACACAGGTGACTTCGGCAAAGTGAAAATTACAAGTCCATTTATTGAGTAAAAACTCTACATTCTGTATATTTTTGTTTTTACTTTGAGCTGACATGAGAGGAACTTAAACCTTCATGACCTTCACAAGAAGACTCATAATGCTAACTCAGCAGGAGGCTGCTAATGTACGCATTCAAAATCCATCCATCCATTTTCTGTAGCCGCTTATTCCTCCACAGAGGGTCGCGGGGCAGCTGGTGCCTATCTCCAGCGGTCAAGGGGCGAGAGGCGGGGGACACCCTGGACGGGTCGCCAGTCCATCGCAGGGCCACACAGAGACGAACGAGACAAACAACCACACACCCACTCACACCTAAGGACAATTTACCAGCCCAATTAGCCTGACAGTCATGTCTTTGGACTGTGGGAGGAAACCGGAGTACCCGGAGGAAACCCACGCATGCACGGGGAGAACATGCAAACTCCACGCAGAGAGGCCGCAGAGCCGGGACGCGAACCCACGACCTCCTTGCTGCGAGGCAACAGTGCTAACAAACTGCGCCGCATTCAAAATGAAATTGTAAAAAGTATTTCAATTGAAATTATGTTTTTTGAGTTGGCTTTTTATTTTTAAGCTGAACTAGTTTTTTTTATATATATATATATATAGTTTCTGATTTTCCATCTACCTCACACATAAGCCAGATGAGGACAGCTAACTGCCCAGTTGTGGCTGAGGTATTAGCAGCTCCTGCAACTCGTAAACCCAGCAGACCCACCAGGAATCCTCCTAATGCTCCTTATTGGCCAGTTAGGGCCTGTCTACCATCATAAACTGCCATTAGAAATGTAGGTCGTCATCTCACTTCAGTCTCAAACAAGCGCAAAAAACATTCAATATTTACCCAAAGTTTGGAACTATCACAGATTACAGTAATGGGGATCACAAACACTTTCCCTTATAGTTATAGAGAAACTGACAAAATGTGTCTCCTTTTTTTAATCATGTCAAAAATTGAAAATAAATGTGAATATGAGGTTTTACTCTTTATGAATTAGAGGTTTAAATCTGTATCTTTTTGTCTGTATGTGTGTGTGTGTTCCTCTCCACAGTGATAATGATGTCACCTCCACAGAGCTGGTCATCCCTATAATGGTTTGGCCCTCAGTAGCACCTCTGCCCTTTGACCTCTTGGAGAAGGAAAAGGTGACGAATCTGAAGTAACAAGATTCAAAAGAAAGTTAGAGAATAAAAAAAGAAGAAATTTTGTATTTCTTTTATTTTATTTGACTCCTATTTGTTCTGGAAAAGTCTAACTAGGAATACATTTTTGACTCTTAGTGTGTGAGATTTAAAAAAAAACTTTATAAACATTTTGAAAACAGATTTTAATAAAAAACTGTCTTAACCACAGCAACCAGACCAACACTTAGGCAGGAGGTTCATAGCTGGGCGGGGCAGGTACACTGCAAAAACTGATTTCTAAGAAAGTAAAATAGCCTTGTTTTTAGACATTTTGTCTTATTTTTGTCTAAAAAGAAAATATATTATTACAGCCCTACTTGAAATAGGCCAAATCTTCTTAAATATGGTCAAATTTTCTAGATTTGAGCAAAAAAAAAAAAAACATCAGCCAATGGGGTAAGCAAAATTTAATGGCTAGATTCCATAAAACTAGCGAATTGTTCTAAATGCAGAAAATTTTGCTATTTTTAAGGAATCTAGCCAAGCAAATTTTACTTACCTCATTGGCATATTTTTTTGCTCAAATCTAGAAAATTTGACCATATTTAAGAAGTTTTAAACTATTTCAAGTAGGGCTGTAAGAATATATTTTCTTTTAGACAGAAATAAGACAAAATGTCTAAAAAGAAGGCTATTTTACTTTCTTAGAAATCAGTTTTTGCAGTGGGGGGGGGGGGTGACATTTGTGTGTGATCTGATTTAATATTGTGAGAGCTCATGCAGTGTATTAGCACTCAAAGTATGTAATGGGGATGACTCTCAGCATTAAACTAAGTTTTAGCTCAAACTCTGTAATCTTGACTGAGTTAAAGGCATTTTTGTGTTCACTGAAGACAATTTTGTTGTGGTGGGCAACTTGGATTGAGAGTATTTATTTCCTCAGAATTGATCCTGATATGATCAGAAAGTGGCTTCTACACTCAGTAAATTAAATAAAACGTTATAAAATCAGCATAAACTTTGATATTATGGAAAATTGCCAGTAATTTATGGTCTCTTTATGCTTCTTTTGATGAACAGAAGCTTTTCCTGCAGACCAACAGGAACCTCCTCTAAATCTCAGCAGGTAGAACATCACATATGTACAAGCATGAAGGGAAAAGCTTTTAATCTTTGTGTCAGAAATGATAATCAGACAAAAAAGCTCCTCTATTTGAGAGAAATAAAAGTGATGTTGATAACGGGTCATTTAAAATTTTATTAAAGTCTCCAAAGGAGGCGATCTGAAACACTGCAGGCCACAGAAATCCAGCTGATCCTCTCAGAAACCACACTGAGCGTGGTATCCACCAGCTGCTTTGTAGAGATAATAAGAGTGTTTTTGTTGCGTAACACAAGTGGAACTGATGCACGTCTGTTCACATTATTCACATGTTGGATTTTTAGTCAGAAAAACAAGTTTTTTATGCAGCAAAAACAGGTGATTAAAACCCCTCAAAACATTAAAAATTGTTTTTGGTTTCAACTTTAAACATGTGTTTATGTCAATTTATTAATGATATAGTTTGAGGTTAAAGTTTTTTAAATTTAGCTTCTTGTTTGCCAGTATGCTTCCTGTTCCTAAACAATTGTTTTGTTTGTCATTTAAAAAAAATATCCTGGTAAACACGGCACCATTTTTAAAAATGTCTATCACATAAAAACAACTCCAGCTGCTTAACTACTCCAGGCCTGGGTGTGGTGCTTTATCGCTGCCTCAGAAATACACCAAAAACCAGGAACAAGACGTGGAGCATGCACTTTAAGCTGGCACTCTGCATACAAGTGAAACTATTGTGCAAAAGTTCATTTATTTCAGTAATTCATCTTAAAAGGTGAGTAATATATGAGATAGACTCATTACATGCAAAGTGACATATTTCAAGCCTTTATCTGTTATCATTTTTATGTTATGGCTTACAGCTCAAGAAAACCCCAGTCTCTCCAGGATGCTGGTAGTTATATAAATTCAACCAGTGTCCACAAAGATTGCTTGAATGTGAAATTTGGACCAATCATCTCAACTTCTAGGAAACTTGACCAATCACCTCAAGCTCCTGACCAGCTTCAATTACAACTGATCTTGCGAGATAAAAACACGTATAACTTCAGAAAAAATACAATTCTCATCAAACATTATTGCTAAAATCTGCAGATCAGTTTCTATGATATTGTTTTAGAGCCACTAACAATAATTCAGACAGTTCATAACTGTCTCAGAGAGGGGGTTAGACTGTGTTGTGGACTAGCTCAGGATTAGGATTTAGCACCTTCTGGTAGTCCCGCCCCCAGACAATCTGACCAATCAGCAGACTAAATGTTCTCCCCTTTTAACTGAAAACAAAACCTACAAAACTAAAAAATATATCAAAAGTCTGAGGATGTTTCAATAGAATATTGTTGAATATTATAGGTTTCAGAGAATTTAGGGAAAATATGATAATTTGGCATTATTATTCACTTACACAGGCTTTATACACATATGTCAAAATCTAATTCAAGCACTTCCAAGGTGAGCTTTCAAGATTTCACAGCACCTTACACTAGTGACAATTTACACATAAACACTAAATATATACACAAAATAAATATTTGAATCCCTTTTCTCATAAATTTATTGTTTTAGTTACAGTTCAAGAACTTTCAAAATCTTTCAAAATGCCACATTGAATGTCAAGCATGTTTGACTCCTAGTTGACACCGGGTCATGCGGTCCGGTTTCCGTACGGTTTTCATACAGACGTTACGTACCGTAACCCCAGATTCTATGAGTATAGGCGCAGCCCTTTAATGGCTATCGCTTTGGGAATCCCCTCGCGCCAGTGCGCGCCACTGAGGCCTTTAGTCCACGCCCACCCATTGTGGGCCTCACCCTATAAAACACCCCCAAAAAGGGTGAACGGCTCCCAAATAACAAGACAATTTTTCTTCAGTTATTCAGGAACTAGTGAGGCCCAGGTATTAAAGGGCTGCGCCTATACTCAGAATCTGGGGTTACGGTACGTAACCAACGTTCTATTTCGTATAGGCTTCGCCCTTTAATGGCTATCGCTTTGGGTAAAGGGCGAAGCAGGATATAGTCAACGCCTCACTGGGTCCGTTCTAAAAAACCCACAGGAGGCCTAATATCCCATCCAATAATGACATAAGCCAGTCTCCCAGCATGCGTAATTACGCATCAGGAAAAAACAAGAGATTAAGTTAGAATGTAAAAAGGGACATCTAACTCAATAGGAGGCTGGTAGATCGGAAGGCGTGACAGGAATAAATACTCCTCCATTCGTTAGATAGGATGGAGCAAAAAATCACAGCGTCACTCCGACAGAGCACTCAGAACTGAATGAGTCATGGAGGAGCTGGACACGACATGCAGATAAAAACGAACAAATGAACATGGTAAGGTCCAAGAGGCGGCCGTGCAGATATCCTGCACTGACAGTCAGCTCCATACAGAGCTGCAGAGGATGAAATTCCTCTGGTGGAGTGCGCTCTCAGTCCCTTCGGAGGGTCTAGACCCGAGGAGGTGTAGGCTTGAGAAATAGCTTCGCACAACCAGTGTGAAAGCCGCTGGGTAGACAGAGGGAGACCCATAGAGTGTTCTCTAAAGTGCACAAATAAACGCTGAGAACGATGCAGAGCAGCTGTGCGCTTGACGTAGCAAGAAAGTGCGCGCACAGGGCAGAGAAGATGAGATCTGACTTCCTCCTCCAAATTATGCAGAGGAGGGATTAACCCATCCAGTGTTATGACTCTGGATGCTTTTAGGTGTAAAAGCCGGATTGGGGTGTAAGGCAGCCGAACTGCCGTCTCCCCGTATCTGAAGGCAGGACAGAGCCACAGACAGTGCAGACAGATCGCTGACGCGTTTGGCTGACGTCAAGGCCAACAGCAGAGCCGTCTTAAGTGACAGAAATTTCAGTTCTGTCTGATCCAAAGGCTCAAACGGAGCTGCAGTCAGTGCGCGTAAAACTAGCGCAAGGTCCCACTGAGGGACTAATGAACGCATCACCGGCCGGTGTCTGCGCACGCCTTTCAAAAAACGCTTCATCAGCGGGTGACTGAACACTTTTCTGTCACCAAAACCCTCATGACAGGAGGAGATCGCCGCAGCATATGTTTTGACTGTACTGAAGGCCAGGTTTCTGTCCATCAGTAGCTGAAGGAAAGACAATATGTGGGCTAGGGGGCAGGAAATGGGGTCCACACCCTTCTCCGCACACCAGCGCTGAAAAGCTGTCCATTTGGATGCGTAGAGCGCTACAGTGGAATCAGCGCGCGCGCCCTGGATGGTGCGCACCACTTCCTGGGAGAGGCCCAGCCTCTCTAACCGTTCCCGTTCAGCGGCCAGACCCAGAGGTGCTGGCCTATTATTGGATAGCTCCTGATCGAACCCTCTGCTTGGGAGAGAGCGTCCTCTCTCCACGGTAGCTGCCACAGGCAGCCTGACAGCAGCTGCTGCAGGCACGGAAACCATGGAGTGCTCGTGTGCTCTGGAGCTATCAGAATCACTGACAGGCGATGCTCCCGTATCAGAGCCAGGAGGCGGGGGATCAGTGGAACCGGGGGGAAAGCATAAAGCTTCGTTCGTGGCCATTGATGGTGAGCGAAGGCATTCACTCCCAGAGGTGGATCGTCCCGCGGGCTCAGCGAGAACCAAAGGTCGCATTGTTCATTTTCGCGGGCAGCGAATAAATCCACGTCCGCTTTGCCAAATCTCGTCCAAATCTGACGGATCAGTTCGGGGTGCAGACACCAATCCATGTCCCGAGGGCCTCCCCTCGACATGATGTCCGCTCCTCTGTTCAGCACGCCGGGGATGTACACTGCTCTGATGGAGAGCAGGTGTGTGTGAGCCCAGAGCAGCAGCCACCTGGCCACGTTCAGCAGCTGGGCTGAACGTACTCCTCCCTGACGGTTTATGTATGCTGCTGTAACCATGTTGTCAGTATGGACCAGAACATGTTGGCCCTGCAGCAGAGGCAGAAAATGTTGAACCACCTTCAGCACTGTGAGGAGTTCCAGAACATTTATGTGCAGGGACGTGTGGGGTGGCCACCGCCCCCCCACTACCTGAGACAGGCATGTGCCCCCCCAACCCGAGAGGGAAGCGTCGATGAACACTGATATATGAGACGCGGACTTGCCGAGGGGAACCCCTACCGATAACGACAGGGGGTCCCGCCAGTGTCTCAGATCTGGTCCCACCGAAGGAGGAACCCAGATCAGTCGGCGCTTGTGGCGCACGGGATCGAGGTGCAGGCGAGAAAACCACCTCTGCAGACGTCTCATGTGGAGCAGACCCAGAGGGACTACCACATGCGCTGCTGACATCATTCCCAGTAATTGCATAATCGTGAAGGCGGTCAGTGCCTTGTGGGGAGTGACGCACCGGAGCAAGGCTGTCAAATCCTTCACTCTTGGTTGAGAAAGCCGCGCTCTCATGAGTGATGAATTCAGCTCCACGCCCAGATAGATGATTATCTGAGATGGGAGGGGTGAGCTCTTTTCCCAGTTTATGGAGAAACCCAACTGAGACAGGTGAGAAACGAGGGACAGCGTTTGTGTTTCTGCCTCCTCCCTGGAACGGGTCAGCAGAAGCAGATCGTCCAGGTAAAAGAGGATTCTCATTCCAGATGCGCGCAGCAGCTGCAGAGCCATCTCCACACATTTGGAGAACGTGCGCGGAGCCAGGGAGTAACCGAACGGAAGGCGGTTGTATTGAAATTGGGCTCCTTGGAATGAAAAACACAGGAACTGTCTGTGCTTGGGGATGATGGGGATGTGAAAATAAGCGTCCTTCAGATCTATGGAGGTGAACCAGTCGCCCTGGTGAACACACTCCAGCATCCGCTGCATCGTTAGCATGTGAAAAGGTCTCACCACGATCCATTTGTTGAAGAGGGAGAGATCCAGAATGGGTCTCATCCCTCCTGATTTCTTGGGGACCAGGAAATAGCGGGAGTAGAACCCTGCGTATTCCTCCCCGGTTGGAACCCTGGAAATGACACCTTTCGTCAGGAGTTCCTGCAGCTCTGACTGAAGAGCGTGGTTCTGGTCTGTAGATGACAGAACCGTCTCTAGAATCCCGCTGAAGGGAGGCGGGGTTGACGCGAACTGCAGCGTGTACCCCCTGCTGATTATGTGATCCATCCACCTGTCCATCGTGCACGCGCCTCTCCATTCCGAATAGCGTGCTGAGAGCGGGCGTGCGTGTGTCGGTGTTGACGTCATCATGCGCATCAACCAGGTTGAGGCCCCACCCGCCGTCCCCGCTGGGGAGTAGACCCCGGGAAGACCCATGGGGGGGGCTGAGCCGAAAGGGCGGAGGGTCCGCCTCATTCGCACACCTGGTAGAGTTCTGATGACGGAACATTGACCGACGCTCAGCAGGGACCTCACAAAACCCCTGTTTCCGGGTCACTGCAAGCAATTCATGCCGTCTGGCCGCGCCTTCCCTCGTAGAAGAAGGACAGGCAGGAGCGAGCAGAGCGTCCTGCTGGCTCATATCGTGTTCGCTGTGCTGAGCAATACAGCGACAGAGGAACACCCGTACTGCGGCTGTCAGACTGAGTGAAAATTTTATCTGTAGGGGAGCCCTGGCAGATAAATGACCACTCTGAGTGGAGGATGTGGTTGACCATGTGAAAGAGAAATCTGTAAGGGCGCTCTGACAGAAAACTGCTCACACTGAGTGGAGGATGTGTGCGGGATGATAACAGCAGAACCGAATGATTTTGCTGCAGGATGAGAGCTCTTTGTGGAATGTAAATGTTTTATTTCAAAACCAACATCACAACATAAGCAATTGCACACATCCCCCGCCGCCAGTCAGCTCTTGTGTGGCGCTTGTCGGGGACCAAACTTGTGGGTTGGTCGCCGCTCTCCAGCGCGCTGGTAGGCCGTCCGCTGCACCGGGAAGAGTCTCCGAGGCTGGTTGGAGGAGGTCGGGCGCCTGTGGACGCAGCTGCAGCTGAAGACTGCCATTGTTGCTGGTTCTCTGCGATCCCGCCAGCGGCCCATTGGGCGAGAAGAGTGTTTGTCGGGAGGCGGTCGTGTCACATGCCGCTTCACCTTCTCCAGCTCCTCAGCTGACTTCTGTAGTTGTTCCAAAGTGAGTTGGAAATGAGGCCCAAAAAGCCCATCCGGGCTAATCAGACCCTCAAGCAGCTCCTTTTTCAGCTCCTCTGGGATGGAGGATGAACGCTGCAGCCAGATGTTCCTCTGCACCATGGTCTGCCAGGCGGCGATGCACGCAGCGCAGACTGCTAAAGAAGCACAGACGTTGAGGATGGTGTCCGCCTCGTTGCAAACCTCCTCTCTGACCTCCGGAGGGAGCAGGTCACACTCTCCGATCCGTTTGGAGATGGCGAAGGCCAGCAGCGCCGCGTTGTTCGTTCCAGCCGCCACCTGGAACGCACACTGATGGGACCGATCAGTGAATCTGGCGGTAAGCTGGTCAGCCGGGGAGGTCGGCACTGGACGCCGTCCGGCGAGCCGTGCCGCTCTGACCCCGAACACAGCAGCCAGGCTGGGCTCCAGAGGAGGAACCGGGGGAAAATTCACGTCCGTGAGACCCTCCACCCTGGTGATGGGGACGTACGTTGACACCGAAGCCTTCAACCTAGCAGGTTTGGCCGACGCCCCGCTCATGTACGCCGACACCGTGGGAAAACGAGGCCAAACCGGATCCCTCCGGCTGGACTGTAAGCCCGCGAACCTCCCAGCTAGGTCATCAGGGGGAGGGAGGGGATGAGCTGAGGGCACAGCCAAGACTTTGAACTTTGCCGCCGTCTGGATGATGCCCGGCAGCGCTTGAACCAGAGCGCCAATAGCCGGGAGGCCAGTAGCCGCTGACCGTGCGACACCAGAGAGGGCCAGGTCATCACCCTGCGGAGGCAGGCCCGGTTCCAACCCTGCCGGCTGGGAGGGGGGAACGGGGCTGCCCGCCAAACCGCCTTCTGGAGCTGATTCATCCGAGTCTCGCTCCTCCGTGAAAAAGTCGATAGCTTCCTCCAGCAGGTAGTGTTCAGCCACGGGGAAGAAGTCCTCAGCCGCCGGAATGAAGAGCTCGACTCTGCGCTTCAGGTCGGAGGAGCTTACGGGCAGGAGGCCTGCGGAGTCGTCGCCAGGCCTGCATGTTCAGCTCCGAGGCACCCTTCGCACTTGTGGTGAAGATTGTACGACATGATGTACCCATCTGGCACTCCGTGTGTGCCCGGTCTGGCACTCCGGGCACACACGGATGACGCTGCTGGACATGATGAAGGATGATTTGCCTGGACGAAGTGCTCAGTAGCTACGCTGAAGAAAAATGGGGAGCCGTTCACCCTTTTTGGGGGTGTTTTATAGGGTGAGGCCCACAATGGGTGGGCGTGGACTAAAGGCTTCAGTGGCGCGCACTGGCGCGAGGGGATTCCCAAAGCGATAGCCATTAAAGGGCGAAGCCTATACGAAATAGAACTGCAATTCACACAGCCTGTGGTTTGTGTGCAGAACGTCTCTGGTACTTTGCTACCGTGAGAGCACCAAATCTCGATGTTCACGTGATAATAAGTACGTGAAAAAGCAGGAGCTGGTAAACAAAAGGTACACTACACTCATCTTCTCGAACTTTTGTTGAGGTTTTTTTTTACATGGCTTATTCTTCAAAGGGTAAGCACACTCCATTCTTATATAGTTTAATGTTATGCATAATTAAGTCATATTTTGCATCTTTAAAAAAAATTCAAATCATGTTAACTTTAGCAATGTAGCTAAAGGTTTTATTTTGAAATATACTGGATGCACTTCACCGGTTTGTGTCCCACTTACTGTCTGACGTATGGATTTTGTTTAACTTCACGAAAAGGATGCGACGTCTGGAAAAAATAGATTTGATGCAGAAAATTAACGGAGCTCCGCATCTACCGGAGTCGGTGTGAAGGATCTGATTGGTTTTTCGTCCTTGCGAAAGCCGTACGGATACAAATCAGACTGGAGGGTTTTAGTCACCCTGATTATAATAAATACAAAAACAAAATCAGTTTTTTATTGCTTTATGTTGGTGTGGAAGTTGAAGGGTTACAGGACCATGAGAGTTCACAGCTGTGGTGAATCAGATTAACTGTTGTTTCAACACAACGCCAACATCTCGCACTCCTCCTCCAGAGCCTCAGTGAAATCTGCACTGTGCTGGTCAATATTTTTCATGAAGATAAAAGCCTCTTACAGCTATTTTTCCCAGAATGAAGTGCTCCCTGCTCCGCTGCATTCCTCCTCCTCCTCCTGCAGGTATATCTGTTAGGCTGTAATAGGTGGCCATATTTCTCTGAGTTGCTCAGAAACGTCCATATGAGCTCTGCAGCTCTGCTTCAAGGCTGTTGCTATTTCAATCCGGCTCTGCAGCCGCCTACAGCGCATCGTAAAGACTTGAATCACTCCCTCTGTCTTCACATCTCCCTCCCTTCTGCCCTCGCCTCCCTCTCTTTCAGCTCCATCTCATCGCTTTCCCCTCCATTGGCATTTCGGCTGTTTGTGGAAAGAGACGGCAGAAAACAAGAGATGTGAAAGGTTAGACGTGGTTTTCTCTGTGTGTGAAGATCATATTCATGTAGGAGTCACTATATTTAAGAGGATAAACATCAGTTTTCATGTGATTCTGACTACAGGCAATTACAAATTATGCATTTATCTTATTGGGGTCATGAACTTTTAATAAATCATAAAAATAACTAATAACAAGTTTAACTTCTTGCAGACTGATGTCGCAGATTTGCATCAAAGCACTTCTTTCCCTAAAGCAACCAGATGGAGTTTTAGGCTTTAACCAAAACCTAAAAAAACCCCTCCTAAACATATCTGCTGCCCTCTGGTGGAGGATCTACAAGTGGAAAGGGCCAATTTTATTTATTTATTACTTTTATGTTGCTATATATTTAATTTTAACACATAGTAGACTATACAGTTATTTTTTAACATTAGCCCAAACATTTTCATTTTAAAAAATTTGACTTTTTATTATAATTATTTCATAATAAAGAAATAATGAGAAGAAATTCAGCTGAAAGACCCCCCCAAAAAGAAAAAAACAAACAAACCTGTAGCTACTGGAGCAAAACACAGTTCCACCAACAAGCAACAACATGACAAAGTTTCAAAGAGATGATAAAGCTGCAGATCCCAAACAAACTGACCACAGTGATGGCAAACCAAACGCGCTATATAGAAGCTCAGGCTTCACAGATTACAACAATATAAGATTCATCACTCTGTGTGCAAAACTCTGAGAACCAACTGCTGAAAAGAGCTAAAAACAACAACTTTTCTTCAGGCATTCAAAAGTAGAAATCTTCTTCCCTTTGCTGTTTGTTGATTGTAAATCAGGTCCTTGTCTCAGTGTAACACTGAAATTATTCCAGACAGTTTTGGCTATTTTACGTCCCTGAAAACCACGGAGCTCTGGGTACAGCTTTTTACTGTTGTTGAGACATTCGCTTAGAAAACTGCAAACAAAACGTGTCACTACAAACCAGGTGAGAATGTTCAGTCTGATTGGTCAGATTGTGTGGGGGCGGGGCTACCAGGAGGTGATATGTTCTGATCCTGATCTAGTCCACATCAAGGTCTAACGTCCTCTCTCTGAGCTGTTTATCAGCTTTTTGAATTCTTCAGTTTGTTTCTGAGTCGAAGCTGATAAATCAGTTAACGGACTTTGTTGAATGTCCTTTTGAGCCTTTGGTTCAGGAGCTACTTGGTAGCTTTACATGTGTGTGATATCCCGCATCCCACAATGAAACCTGACCTGACTATGGGAGGGTGTTTGGCTCAAACATTCTGAGTACATGTGGTTGTTGGAGATGGAGGTGGAATCGCGTCGTTCACACTATATGACCAACTCCTTCAATGCGTCTCGGTTTGATTTTTCAGTTCTATCCTTGAATGACTACTGAGTTCACACCAAAGAAAGAATCAAACAGAACCAAGAAGGAAAACGGAGCAGTAGAGCCGCTGCTCCTTATCGAATAGAGTCAGCTGAGATGGTTCAGGCACCTGATTGAAAAGCCTCCTGGAGGTTTTTCTGGTATGTCCCACTGGGAGGAAACCCCCAGGAAGACCAGGTATACTGAAGCTGGCCGTTGGATAAGATGAAGAAAAAATATGGATGGATGTTGCAGCTAGTTTGACATAACATCAAATACCCCACATGATGCATGAATAAAAACCAATTCAATATGAATTCTACTGACTTTTTCAGAATTCTTTTACATTTTTCTGAGAAACTGGCTGAATGAATCATTTTAGCTTCTGATCCATTTGTATGTTCTTTGTCAGAAGAAGGCACGAGCCAAAGTGCCGTGTACCAATTTGCTGAGTAAAC
The DNA here is from genome assembly GCA_006937965.1 of Callopanchax toddi. Classification (NCBI taxonomy): domain Eukaryota; kingdom Metazoa; phylum Chordata; class Actinopteri; order Cyprinodontiformes; family Nothobranchiidae; genus Callopanchax; species Callopanchax toddi. The sequence goes on from SSNR01000093.1 coordinate 971,356, forward strand.
AGAATAAACTCCAACATTAACCTCCCATCTGCCTGTTCTTCTGTTTCTCATCTAGAATCAGACTCTTCTGGGGAGTTTTAGCTTGTGTGACTTCTTAAAACTCTGAAAACCTTAAAATTTCATGAGCACAAAGAACAGAGCGGGATCCATCAAAGTGATGTTCAGTGCAGAAGTTTGAATGAAGGTGGTCCCAGTTTGCATGATGAGGATTATTAAAATTCAGATAGACTTTCAGGAGATCACAAGTGAATACTTTAAGGATTTAAAACGCTGTAAAAGTGACTGGTTTCATAGGTTTCTGGGGATTTGGTTTGGGGCTTTTTGTTTCTTAAGCCTCGACTGGCATCACACCCTGACTAACTCAGTGGAAAGCTGGTGTTTCAGGGTACAGAAAAGCCTCCCCGAGAGCCTCGAAGTGACTCAGAGCCTGTCAGATGTGCAAACCTTTTAAAACTTTACATAGGTGCATCTTCAAGACAGTCAAAATGGTCACAAATTATCACCACATCTGACTCACAAGACTACAATCCATAGGATGGTGTGCCTGATGATTCAGCAGCAATGGAAGTGAAACCTAACAACCCAGACTGTTCCCTCCTTTCTGTGTGGTTAATCTTTAGATTACCTGGTGAGCAGCTTAAATGGCTGATGTCTGCAGGTTCTTTAGTGTAACTGCAGTAAAAAAAAAAAAACACATTTATATTTTGATATTTTTTATTATATTTTAAATGCATCTCACAAGAAGATTATTCAATTAAATAAAATACAAAACAATCTATAGCTATGCATTTACAGATTATGTGGACATGTTTAATCGCGTTTTAACACAAAAATCCAATCAGCACCTAACTACATCTAGGCATCTAGACGTGAAGAAGGTTCAAACTGAGCTTCAGAATGGAGATGAAATGATTTGAACATATTGTCATTTTTGAGGACTACTTCCTGTTTCTAGAGACTCCACCCACTTTGAGTGATGCCACTGGTAGATGTCCTTACTGTAGATAAATAATAGAACAAAACATCTCTTGAACATGACATGGTTGTTGGTACCAGCTGGTCTAAATATTTCAGAACCTGCAGATCCTCTGAGATTTGAACCCACAACCATTTCTATGGCTTTCAGAGCATGATCTGAAAAAGAGAACATACCCATCAAGCAGCAGTTATGTGGAAGAAAATGTCATGAGGTCAGAGGTCAATATACAGACTAGTTCTAGATGATAGAGAGGCACCAACAGCTCAGATAAGTTCCCTACCAGTTTTTTTATACTGTACTAAATGTCTGTACGATGGCGTGTGAAACCGAAGCCAAATTCCTTGATTGAGCAACAATCTTGGCCAGTGAAGCCGATTCTGATAACTGGTTCCACCTAGAACACCATCTGATCCATAACATCTGGCTCCAGGTGGACAACAGCTGCAGAAGATCTCATTAGGTGTCAGCTGAGAACAGGAAACTGAGGTTACTAATCATAAAGAACCTGAACCAGAAGAGACCAGATCACTTAAACTGGACCAGAAGAGTGAGATGCTGTCATGTCAACTTGGACCAGAACCTCAGGAACATTTTCAACACCTCGTAGCTTCATGATACAGAGCCCGTCTCATGACATGGTGGAAGAATTAGTATTTCGTGCGCACGAATTAATAATTCATGGGACCCGGGCTGGACTCCATGCACACCAGGGCAGCACTGGTCAGCTGTGGCTGCACGTATTATTGCGGGGGATGCAGCTCTTTGTCTGCACCCTGATAGAAGAATTGCTGGGGACATTTCAGTGATTTCTGGATATTGGACTCTGGTTTTATGTTTAAAATATCGTATGCCCTTTATCATTCAGCGCTACTTTAAAAAGTGCCATGATTTGTATGCAGGTGTGACAGAGTGGATGTTAATAAGGAGCACTAAGGCTCATGTTTACCCCAATGAGACAGGACCAAGGATGTTTAAAATAATGAGTTTATTTACAAATAAAAACAAAACTAGTCATAAGCCCCAACCAAACAGTGGGAATCCACCAGCAGGGGGCGGAACCCTGCAGGGCAGCAGACCACAAACCTGAGGGTGCACCACACCCACCCTAGGTGCTGCTCCAGCTGCTGCCTCTGCAGAGGGCCCAGCTCCACCTCCTCCTGGCGAGCTCCACTAAAAGAAAGAAATGAAAATGGTTAATGACACCTTGTTAGTCCCTCTCTCCCGACTGTTCCCCACACACACACACACACACACACACACACACACGCCCTCACGAGCACCGGTACACTCTAATAAATCGTCCGGGACCAGCGTCCGTCCCACGGCTCCATAGAGTCCTGCAGTCCAGAAGCTGAACTGCCGTGGTCCAGCTGACCTGCCAGCTGCTACTGGACTGGACTGATCTAGCGGCAAGCAGAGTCCCAATCAATGTCTGAGAGGCTGGAGGTTGCAGCGCTGCTCCACTGTGGAGACGAAACCAGGAGAAGAGGAAGTCCCCACAGGCAAAACAGCCTTCTGGCGCGACCAGGGCGGTCACTCCCTGGGCTGCTCGCTCACACCTGCGGCACATAATGGTGTTATCACACTGAGGGACGAAAAACAGCACACACACACACCAGCCAACGCCCTCACTATCCTCCCCCCGAGGAGACGGCAACCAAGTGCCTGACAACCTCCCGCTGCTGCACCAGCAGCCGATCCCAGGCACACAGGTGAGCTGAACTGTCAGTCCACCAGCACACCTTGGCAGGGTTTTTTCCAACCTGCTGGCCTGTTATTGGCCAGTGAGTAATCAGTAAAACAGCTACAGGTGTGGCCAATAAAACCAGGAGCAATCATGCTCATCCTGCCACACAGGGCTGCGCGTCCTGCAGAAACACGAGTTTTCCACTCCACGCAACAAAACGTGTGGTAGAAAGTTTGAAAGTTGTGTAACAAGTCATACAGCTCATGACAAAGTGACAAAGATAGGTAAACATGACAAGAACTGAATTAGAAAAGGCACTCAAACATCAGTGGGTAGATCGTTATCATGGCTGGTGCAGATGGATGAGGGACTGCGGTATAATATCATTAATACTATTCTGTTCCCACAAAATAGTAATTTGTGGGAACGAAATATGTTTAACATTCGCACAAATTATTTCCTGGGAACGAATTACTATTTCGTGCGCATATTATAGTTACTTTGTGGCCCTCCTCCCAGTATTCTTAACCCCCCTTTTCAAAAAAGGTACTATGTTTGAAATTATATTTTTAGAAATGACTAACAAAACCATTGTTTAGGAACAGGAAGCATACTGACAAGGTTTGTAGGGAGGTTGTGTTTTTTATTCACACTCACTTATTTACGTAAGAAAAGAGCTAAAAAAAAAACACCTAGAAAAATGAGCTCCAAAAGGAGGAAAGAAAGCAAAGACTAAAAGAAAGAAAACATACAACCTGAAACGCTGAAATACAGAAAAAAAACAAAATTAAATCATAAACAAGAAAGGCAAAAGCAAAGAAGATAATAAAACAAAAGAATAACCTGCCAAAACAAGAGGAGATAATTAAAAAATCAAACAAAACCCAAGCTCAAAACCTGCAGACCATGACAGTGAAATCTAATTAGACTTCAGCTGCTTTGTGCGTCTTTTATACAAATGAAGCTGGCGACATTAAAAGAGAACGGAGGAGATAAAGAGAGAAGGAATCAATAAATATGAGCTCTGGACAGGTGAGGAGGAGGAGGAAATCTGATAAGACTTTCACAATTTGTCAAAGTTTAGAAAAATCTTTTATCTCATGAGTAGCAGAAAGTTTAAAACAGAATGTTACTGTAACATCATGCAGATCACACTGTATGCTTCTATTACCAGCAGTGAAAACTATAATAAAGCTGAAGGTTAAATTAAACTTCTCGTATTGTTTTATTTTAAAAACAAGCCTGTGGAAATTCACAATCTTGAAAATGATGCAACTGTTACCTGAAATTCAACCGATTCATGAAGCTGCAATAAAATCCCATTCAGTGACCATTTATCAGCTCATTAAACAAAGATGGAGTTGAAGCTCATTCTAGCAAAAAGGATGTCAAAGCTTTTTTCTGTCAAAGCCTCCTTCCAGTGGGGGACTTGAACTAAATATAGTGTTTAGCTGTCGGGAAGGTCACTGCACAGTGGCTGGCTTTGTCAAGGACGAGTGAGAGACGTCGTCTTCTGGAAAGCTTCTGTGTCCAAAAGGGAAGACTGGCAGGGAATATATTTAGATTTCAATGCCCTCAGGGCTTTTGCAAAGGTGCATTTGATAGAAAGCATGCTGTCCTCCAAGTCCCATCCTGCAGCAGTTCCCCAAGGAACCTTCTCGATTGTCCTTCACACATTATAGGGTCCACATGGAAGCATAAGGAGAAATAGTGACAGTAGTACGTTTTTGTCAGATACACTGGACATGAAACACATTTCTATTTTAAAATGTCTAGTTTATTTTAGGTCGTCCTTGTGAAACACTTGGTAAACTTACCTGTGCTACTTCTCCTCCAGTGTTTTTTGATTGGATGCTCTTCATCTGGCTCTTCAGTTTATGAAGCCTCCACGTGAAGTCATTCCTAAGAAAAATAACTCTCTGGTCATCCTCATGCTGACATTTAGCTGGATATTATGTACCTGTCCACTGTCCACCACCAACAACCCTCTATCAGTCTTCTGGATCCTCACCTGATCTAAATCCCATACTAAGACTCCTACTTGTCATCTGCTTATTCAGGTCTGATTAGCAGCCCCAGGAAAGCCCAGACTGATCCTCTCCCAAGTAACTTTCACCACTTCCTCCAGTGGGAGCCAAAGGAGTTTCTGGGCCAGCCCTAGAGATATAATCCCTTTAGCTCTTCATGAGTTCACGGAGCCCGTCTCATGACATGGTGGAAAAATAAATTGTGGCCACGAAGTAACTATAACGTGCGCACGAAATAGTAATTAGTTCCCAGGAAATAATAATTTGTGCGAAACATATGCTTAAACATATTTCGTTCCCACAAATTACTATTTTGTACTATTTTATTTTAGTATTAATGATATTATCCCGCAGTGCACCCTCATTTCCATCTGCACCAGCCGTGATAACGATCTACCCACTGATGTTTGAGTGCCTTTTCTAATTCAGTTCTGTATGTTTACCTAACTTTGTCACTTTGTCATGAGCTGTATGACTTGTTACACAACTTTCAAACTTTCTACCACACGTTTTGTTGCGTGGAGTGGAAAACTCGTGTTTCTGCAGGACGCGCAGCCCTGTGTGGCAGGATGAGCATGATTGCTCCTGGTTTTATTGGCCACACCTGTAGCTGTTTTACTGATTACTCACTGGCCAATAACAGGCCAGCAGGTTGGAAAAAACCCTGCCAAGGTGTGCTGGTGGACTGACAGTTCAGCTCACCTGTGTGCCTGGGATCGGCTGCTGGTGCAGCAGCGGGAGGTTGTCAGGCACTTGGTTGCCATCTCCTCGGGGGGAGGATAGTGAGGGCGTTGGCTGGTGTGTGTGTGTGCTGTTTTTCGTCCCTCAGTGTGATAACACCATTATGTGCCGCAGGTGTGAGCGAGCAGCCCAGGGAGTGACCGCCCTGGTCGCACCAGAAGGCTGTTTTGCCTGTGGGGACTTCCTCTTCTCCTGGTTTCGTCTCCACAGTGGAGCAGCGCTGCAACCTCCAGCCTCTCAGACATTGATTGGGACTCCGCTTGCCGCCGGATCAGTCCAGTCCAGTCCAGTAGCAGCTGGCAGGTCAGCTGGACCACGGCAGTTCAGCTTCTGGACTGCAGGACTCTATGGAGCTGTGGGACGGACGCTGGTCCCAGACGATTTGCGACCGGTGCTCGTGAGGGCTTGTGTGTGTGTGGTGTGCGTGTGTGGGGAACAGTCGGGAGAGAGGGACTAACAAGGTGTCATTAACCATTTTCATTTCTTTCTTTCAGTGGAGCTCGCCAGGAGGAGGTGGAGCCAGTCCCTCTGCAGAGGCAGCAGCTGGAGCAGCACCTAGGGTGGGTGTGGTTCACCCTCAGGTTTGTGGTCTGCTGCCCTGCAGGGTTCCGCCCCCTGCTGGTGGATCCCCACTGTTTGGTTGGGGCTTATGACTAGTTTTGTTTTATTTGTAAATAAACCCATTATTTTAAACATCCTTGGTCCTGTCTCATTGGGGTAAACATGAGCCTTAGTGCTCCTTATTAACATCCACTCTATCACACGTGCACACAAATCATGGCACTTTTTAAAGTAGAGCTGATTGATAAAGGGCATACGATATTTTAAACATAAAACCAGAGTCCAATATGCAGAAATCACTGAAATGTCCCCAGCAATTCTTCTATCAGGGTGCAGACAAAGAGCTGCATCCCCCGCAATAGTACATGCAGCCACAGCTGACCAGTGCTGCCCTGGTGTGCATGGAGTCCAGCAATACTAATTCGTGCGCACGAAATACAGTGAGTGCAGAATTATTAGGCAAATGAGTATTTTGACCACATCATCCTCTTTATGCATGTTGTCTTACTCCAAGCTGTATAGGCTCAAAGCCTACTACCAATGAAGCATATCAGGTGATGAGCATCTCTGTAATGAGAAGGGGTGTGGTCTAATGACATCAACAACACCCTATATCAGGTGTGCATAATTATTAGGCAACTTCCTTTCCTTTGGCAAAATGGGTCAAAAGAAGGACTTGACAGCCTCAGAAAAGTCAAAAATAGTGAGATATCTTGCAGAGGGATGCAGTACACTTAAAATTGCAAAGCTTCTGAAGCGTGATCATCGAACAATCAAGCGTTTCATTCAAAATAGTCAACAGGGTCGCAAGAAGCGTGTGGAAAAACCAAGGCGCAAAATAACTGCCCATGAACTGAGAAGAGTCAAGCGTGCAGCTGCCAAGATGCCACTTGCCACCAGTTTGGTCATATTTCAGAGCTGCAACATCACTGGAGTGCCTAAAAGCACAAGGTGTGCAATACTCAGAGACATGGCCAAGGTAAGAAAGGCTGAAAGACGACCACCACTGAACAAGACACACAAGCTGAAATGTCAGGACTGGGCCAAGAAATATCTCAAGACTGATTTTTCTAAGGTTTTATGGACTGATGAAATGAGAGTGAGTCTTGATGGGCCAGATGGATGGGCCCGTGGCTGGACTGGTAAAGGGCAGAGAGCTCCAGTCCGACTCAGACGCCAGCAAGGTGGAGGTGGAGTACTCGTTTGGGCTGGTATCATCAAAGATGAGCTTGTGGGGCCTTTTCGGGTTGAGGATGGAGTCGAGCTCAACTCCCAGTCCTACTGCCAGTTTCTGGAAGACACCTTCTTCAAGCAGTGGTACAGGAAGAAGTCTGCATCCTTCAAGAAAAACATGATTTTCATGCAGGACAATGCTCCATCACACACGTCCAAGTACTCCACAGCGTGGCTGGCGAGAAAGGGTATAAAAGAAGGAAAACTAATGACATGGCCTCCTTGTTCACCTGATCTGAACCCCATTGAGAACCTGTGGTCCATCATCAAATGTGAGATTTACAAAGAGGGAAACCAGTACACCTCTCTGAACAGTGTCTGGGAGGCTGTGGTTGCTGCTGCACGCAATGTTGATGGTGAACAGATCAAAACACTGACAGAATCCATGGATGGCAGGCTTTTGAGTGTCCTTGCAAAGAAAGGTGGCTATATTGGTCACTGATTTGTAGGGATGAGCGAGTACAGCATTATCTGTATCCGTATCTGTACTCGGAGTGGGTGGTGCCTAAACCGGAAGTGAGCGGGGCTTGCCCCGGAAGTGGGTGTGGTTTGCCCTGAAGTGGGCATGGCTTACATGGGTACATTATTTTAAGTCTGAAATTGATATGGATTGATCAGAATTAGCTATATGTATTGTTTATTTGTACACTATTTACAGAGCAGCCTCAGAATTGAGATTCAATGTTTTTGATCACAATATTAAAGGCTGGATTTTTCAACCTTTTTGGAGCCAAGGTACACTTTATCATTGGAAAAAATCACCACAGGGCGATTTGCACAAACCCACCCAACACTCACCAGACCATTTGAAATCTGAGCTCATTGATGTTTGATAAAATTAGCAGGTTGAATATGGTCCAATCAAACATTTTTAACACTAAAGCAAATTTATCTGTCAGGACTGCAGCTGTTTACTAAGGCTCACCCTGTTTTAATAGTTTTACTGTAAACTCTCATCTGTCCACCTGACAATAAAGGATTAGATTTAGTTTACAGGTGACCTGATTAAAGCATCAACTGTATTTTTACATCAACTTCAAACTGATTTTTTCACCTGTCAAAAAGTGATTGTAGCATCCAGTTTATCTGTAATGGATTAAATCTGCCTCAAAATGACTTTATTTCTCTACTGTTTATTTTACAGCATGCACTCTGTCATCATGTTTTAGTAAAACTACTTTTGGGGTATTTAGTATTTAATATGAGTCTCTGAAAACAACTGTAACCCTCTGATAAAGTCACTGACAGATACATGTGTTTTTAGTGTTGATGTTTGATTTGTTGAATTTTAAGCTGTCAGTTTATGCTGGGAAACACAGCTGTGACGCGCGCTCCCGTTCACTTTATTATAATGAGAGGCACGAGCCCCGCAGAGTTTACAGGACGGACGCGTGATCAGATAACGGGACCTTCGTCCCTCAGTCAAAGAGAGGAGGAGTGACTGGAGATAAAAAAAAATCGAGTTAAGCTGACGGGTTTTTACACCGACCTTTTTTTTTTTCCAAATGCTCATCACTCAGGATGAAAGATCCTGTGTGATGCCCGCTGATCTGGGGACACTGGGCCAGTGTCCGTGGGCCCGCTGATCTGGTTTTATGGACCGGTCAGATCAAAGTATGAGTTTTAAAAAGTCTGGACCAACGCTAGTCCACCAGGAAACGCTCAGGTTCACCAGAGCCAGTCTGGTTGACGCAGAGCCGCAGCGATTGCCTTTCCCCCTGCCTCCTCCTCTTCTTCCTCCAAGCCGAACCAACTCCGAACCACACACTAGTTCGGTCCATTTCAGGACGCCCTGCAGGTCCCGAGCTTGTCGCGGGCTGCAGTATCTTCTCATGGGCACCGCACGTCTGCTCAGATACGCGCGGCGCCCACTGCACCTGGCCCTGGTCCAGGTGCGCGTCTCCTTAGGCGCTCTGTGTGATTGCCGGGCAGAGAGCGCGAACAGAGGACAGTCAGACAGTTACCCAATCAGGATTTTCCTTCAGCCCGAGCACAGATAATAACGTGTTTCACTCGGATGATGCTCGTATTCGGAAAATATGCATTATCCGTACCGATACTTGTCTGAAACGGATATCTGGCTCATCCCTACTGATTTGTTTTTGTTTTGTTTTTGAATGTCAGAAATTTATATTTCTGAATATGGAGATGTACATTGGTTTCACTGGTAAAAATAAATAATTGAAATGGGTATATATTTGTTTTTGTTAAGTTGCCTAATAATTATGCACACCTGATATAGGGTGTTGATGTCATTAGACCACACCCCTTCTCATTACAGAGATGCACATCACCTGATTAATTGGTAGTAGGCTTTCGAGCCTATACAGCTTGGAGTAAGACAACATGCATAAAGAGGATGATGTGGTCAAAATACTCATTTGCCTAATAATTCTGCACTCCCTGTAGCTTTTTGTGGCCACAATTTACATATTTTTCCACCATGTCATGAGACGGGCTCTGTGAGTTAGCCCCAGAGTCTACAAGTCATTTTTTACAAGCCAAGTCTCTAATGACTGAAACACATTTTCTCATAATTAACTCCTACCTTCTTGTTGGCCTAAAAGCTTTGGACTGTTGTGTGTTCAGTGATCTCCAGGGTGATTCTGGTCAGACAACAGTCGTTACAGTAATTTATTGGTCACTGATATTAATACAAGTTTCTCTAAAATTATTCAGTGTGGCTTTTCTTCCAGAGATGAGTGCTTTAAAGTGATAATATGCAGTTTTGCTTGTTTTGGGCTCCCTCTGGTGTCCGTTTTAAATTACTGCATTAAACAAGTTACCAGATCATTTCAGCTTCTAAACGCCAATATCTACCTGTTAAAATGTCTCCTCAGCCTTCATAGCTTTCTACAGGAGCGGTTATTTACTCTTTCAAAGAAATCAGCTGTGTTCAAGCAGGGAGAGATTGAAAAAAATTGGGAATCATGAGCTAAAAACACTCCAGCGCTAGCATAACAGCTAGCCACTTTGGGTTAGCCTAACCCTCGTGAGACACGTGACTTCCTGGGTACCGTGATGGCGACGGAGATCTTGCAATCGTGGTTTTCCGGCTGTAATCACCAGATGGGGCTAAGTGACTTTTCATTAACTTTGTAAAGGGTCATATTAGCACAGACTGGCTCAAGGAAAAGATTTAAAAATATGAAAAAGTTGCATATTATCACTTTAAAACAACAAATAGTTTTTTACACTTTAAGCTAGAGCATTAAAATTGATTTAATTGATTTTGGAGTTAGAAACTTGACCATTTTCATATTTGCCACCACTCTACACCCCTCTACTGGTCAGATATTGCACTAAATATCTTGAGATGCAGTCTACATATAAAGTTTTACTTGCTTACTAAACCGTTTTGAGGAGCGGGTAGGTCTTCTAGAAGATGCCACTACCTGCTTTACAGCCTTAGTTACCAGATGTAGCAACCGTCAGGGAGAAGTGATGGCTTCAGCGAGGGTTTCACGGTTTAACCAATCTGACTATTAACCACATGGTGAAATATTGTAGGAAAGTATGACCTGAAAAATAAAACTTTCCCAACGCCACCTCACAGGTAAATAAATAAATCCGCCGGAACCAGTGATGCACAACTCACATGAAAACATCTTCTACAAAGTCCCCATCTCTGACGTTTAAGAAGGAGGTCTAAACCCTGCGAAGTTTACCAATGTTCTGGCTGATTTTCACATCACAGAGGGGTCTTCATTCTGCATGTGGGTCATATTGGGAGAAATGGAAATCACTTCAAACCCTCTTAGGACTGAAGAATTCTGCTGTGGCATCACACCCATTTTTCAAGGAGCTAATAAATTCAGCTTCATTAGATGAGATAAGACAGGCCATTGCCATTAGACAAATATATAGCTACTTTCAGTCAGCAGGACCTTCCATGCAGCATGAAGTCCTCTGAATACTTTTATCAGTTGTATCTAGTATAAATGTTCTGGGGGAAATCCTTGTGAGTGTCCTGAACAGAAGCTCTTCATTCACATGATGCTGTCTGTTTTCATTCTGCTTAGTTTCTCTTCCATTCCAACATTTCTCCTCTGTTGTTTGAAGTGTTTATTCCATTTTCTCTCTCCATCTGTCCACTGCTCCATCACTGCACGTCACCTCCGAAAGGGAGGATAAGGACAGCCCGTCGTCTTCTACTTTTTATGCGTTCCCTCCTTTATGCTTGTGGCTTACCTTGTCTTTTTCTGTCACTTTCAAGTTTTAATTTCCCTCCGGTACTCCTCATATCTCTGTTTCTTTTCTTTGTGTTTTCATCCTGGATTCCTCTTTGTCTCTCTGGTGAATTCAGCTAGTTTGTCATCGTTTTTGATTTGTTTCACTTATTCACTTTTTTTATTTTTTACTTTCAAATAAAAACGCTTCCTGAGGTCTTGCATGTTATCCTTGTTTATTCTTAGATTTATCTAATCAATCTTTTTTGTTCAAAATGATCAGAAAAAATTATGGATTTTTTTAGGGGAGCTCAGCAGTAGATGCACAACTTTAAGTTTTACTGATTGAGAAGCAAAGGCTTCAAAATAATCCTTTTAACATCAATCAAAGTGGGTGGAGGCTCTAGAAAACCAAAAGTAGTCCTCTGACCCTTCCACACTCACCACTGTGATCTCTATAAACTGGTGGGCCGGCCCTCCCTTCACACCTGGAGACTCCATCACTGGCTTCTACTTGTTTAAAAGACATTTCAGGACAAGATACCGCTCTTATCTGTCCTCTCTTCTTCACCTGACCCATAATAAATATCACACTAGGTCTAGTAAAGATATTCAGCTCATCATCTCCAACACCTACTGTCTTTGACTGTAAATCCTTCAGCAGCATGTGACTGAAACACAACAAAACACCCTTAAACTTGAAACTTTGACATCTAATTAGAGGTGGGCATAGATTATTTTTTTTTAATCTAGATTAATCTAGATTAATTTCAAAATTAATCTAGATTAATCTAGATTTAAATGGCTCATTTGAATTCTGCAAAAAGCATTCATAGTATGTGTGCTACCTAAATACTGACTAAAAATAAGTCTTTGAGAAAAGGTTTCTGAAGCCAGGAGGCGCATTAGACCAGGTTTAGACTCATCTCCTGTTTCCAATATACATCTCAAACTGAGAAAGTTGTTCTACTATGATAACTGGTGATGGAAATAAATAATGATCAAAACAAGATGTGCTTGTGTTTAATAACTGTTTATTCAGTTAAACAAAAATTCTAAACTGTAGACCTACATAAAAGGTCATGATGAACTGTTTACAGTCAGTAGCTCTGTGTCAATCAGTCCAAGCTCTATTTCTGCTTCTTCCACCAGTCACTCAAGCAGACCAGCTTGTTCACATTTTCTGGTGACAAACTAGATCTCCTCTTCTGCACAATATAGCCTGCTAAAGAAAAAAGTCTCTCGCATGGGACAGTTGTGGCAGGCGTGCCCAAATATTTACGGGCAATGTGGACCATCTTACCATACACAGCAGTGTGCTCCGACCACCACTTCAGTGGACACTGATCTAAGCTGGCACTGGGTTCTACCTTGTACCTCTCAACAGTGTTGTCTACTGGTGTCTCCTCATCTGATTCCGAGTCTGATCCCATTAGCAGGAGGGCTGTTTTCTTCTTTGGTGGCTCAAGGTTCTCCTCCTCATGTGGCCCCAGAGTGGCTTCTTTTCCCTTCACCAACTTACTTAGCTTTGCCCACACCGGCTCCCTCTCTGCCCTGGGCAAGCACTTGAGGTCCTTAAATCGTGGATCCAGGGCAGTCGCCACCTTTGATGAATAAAAGTAATAAAATGTCACTTTCCAAATCCAACCTCCATATTTCTTCATAACTCATTTATCTATTCATTGACCGATCTACTTGATTAACAGTCTATAATGGTCAAACAATGCAGTCATCTCCTGTGTGACATACCTTAAGCCATTCCAGGTTTAATTTCTCCCTCCGCTTGCTGAGGTCCTCGGTGAATGCAGTCTTGAATCGCACACTATAGGCAGGATCATCATCTGAGATCTTCATCGCATGCTGGAGGTGGCACAGGGCGGGTAGAACCACAGAGCAGGATACATAGTTATCCCCACCAAGCAGCTCAGTGATGTACCTACACACACACACACACACATACACAGAGAGAAACAGAGAAATAAATAATTAATGACTAATTCACTTTACTCAGATTACACATTTTTAAAGTTCTAAATCACATTACATTAAAGGGCAGGTGTTTCTTAGATAAAAAGTGATATTTAAAATAATTTGCATGCCAATTCATGAACACGCTATCTTTGCAGACCATACCTGCATGGCTCCAGCAGTTCCTCCAGCTTTGCTAGCTTCTCATATTCAGCATTTGTTGGGAGGGCCAGATTGTGCTTCTGCTGAGACAGTGTTGTGTGCAGTGCCTCTCTGTTGAGCCTCACCCGCCTGATCATTTCAAGGGTGGAATTCCACCGTGTTGGAACATCTTGCACGAGTTGCTCTTGTTCTTGTCCAAGGGAGGCTTGCTGGGCATTCAGCTCATCTGAGTTTGCTGGACTATGTTTGAAATGTCCAACCACTTTACGGCACTTGGCCAGAACACCATCAAAACCACCTCCCCGAAGCAACATCACAATAGCTCTCTGTATAGCATGTGCAATGCAGGGCAAATGCTCGAATGGCATTATCCTCCCTGCTGCCACCATATTAGGAGCGCTGTCTGTTCCAATAGTGCTGATTTTGTCAGCTATCCCCCACTGATTAACCACGTCGAGAAACTGCCTGGCACACGCTTCTGCAAAATGACGCTCCTCTGTTTTCATCACACCTAATGGACAAACAAAGATCAGAATAAGTTCACTACTAGTAGTAAACAAAAAGCAAATCATCAAGAAGCAAATATAATGTTGTGGTGGTAATTTGTGGTGTCCTGCTAATTAATAAGTAGGCTAATTAAATTACATTGTACAACAGTTTTGACCAAGTAATTTGATTGGATAAGAGATTTTCAAACTGATATTGGAGTACAACAGCACTGGGACATTTTACAGACAATATCAGGGTTTCTAATTTTGTGTTGCCTGTGAACAGGTTTTGAGTTGGAACCATTTGTGTTGGCTGAGCTAAATAAATGATTTAAACAAACAAAAAATCATAATTCTTGTCACTTATTGTTAAATAATAAAATGTGCTTGTAGAACTGTTGTATAAAAGCAATATCACACTTGAGGTTGTGCCTGATATCA
>SSNR01000093.1:991355-1022120 GCA_006937965.1 Callopanchax toddi
GGTTGTGTCATAGTGTTGTGGGTTGTGTCATAGTGTTGTTGGATGTGTCGTATTGTTGTGGGTTGTGTCGTAGTGTTGTTGGATGTGTTGTATTGTTGTGGGATGTGTCATAGTGTTGTGGGTTGTGTCATAGTGTTGTGGGTTGTGTCGTAGTGTTGTGGGTGTTGTTGTTGTGTTATAGTGTTGTGTGTGTTGTGGGTTGTGTCCTAGTGTTGTGAGTTTTGCATTTTGTTGAACCTTCCTGGCCACTATACAGTTGGGATAAAAAGCACATGATCGAGAAATAAAAACATCAGTTTTACATGTTTGTGCAAAAATTAAGATTACATCAGAAATAAAGTCAAACTTCCCTAAAATGGACTTTATTTCCTCTGGGGCAAAATGACCTGATGAAGAACATCTTTTTAAAAAACATACAGTGGGAGATTCTGCTGTAAAACTTTATCTATACAACAACATTTCCTATAGAGCTAATAGAAATCTAGAGAAAAAGCTTTAAACAGTGCAGCAAAACCTCCTCAGAGTCAGGTTGATCCTCTGCATTTCAAACACTGAACTCTATGTTTACCGGTGCCAGTATGCATATCACACTGTCAACAGATCAAGGATCAAGAAATGCGTAAAGTTACACAGCTTGACATCCGAGCAGTCGGAGAGCGAAGCGGGATCTACAGCAGGAGGAGAAAACAAACACACTGCAGGAGAGACGATGGATTCAGGAGGCGAAATCTCCCAAAGACACAGGAACCGCTGTGATTGACTGGATTTCTGACCTGTTTTACAGCCCGACAAATGTTTTATTCTCCATCACAAACAACACAAAGTCAGATTTTACAGCCAGTAACGACGCACACAGAGACCACGCTCATTATTCAACTTCATCCACAAGCAATTATTTTTAAAGTGTAGAAAATACTTGAGCAAAATAAATGAGCTGAGATGGTTCAGAAGATTTTGATCATCGACTTCTTCTGCTCTTTATTTTCATAACACTCAAGACTTTTGATGTCTGCACTGGAAATGTTTTTTTCCTGATTTATTTGCTTATAAAAAGCCTACATCTGTGATAATCAGCTACATGTTGTCCTTGTGTCTGTCTCTCACACACATGCACGCACACACACACACACACAGCATGATGCTGTCAGGGTGCAAACCATTACTTATCATTAGTGCAAGGAAGGAATAACAAGACGAGGAAATTATGAGGAATATTGCATAGATTGCATGCCGTTCTATAGGTTTGTTTGTTTATTTTCATGAGGTTTTAGTAAAACAACATAAATCACTTATGATGAATGTTTCTAGGTTGTAAATAAGGGACAAAATGGGAGAGAAAAAAACATGTATATTTCTGGAATTTGTCATTCATGTGAAAAGTTTTGTAAAGAAAATGTGTAAAAACCTTGTTGAAGCTTTGTTCTGGTTTACTTTTAGTTTTTTGGTCTCTGAATCAACATCTGAATGTTTGTTTTGGTTGTTTATATTCATGTAAACTCTAATCAGAACATACAAACATCTCAGTGTGTCATAATCCAAACTAAAAGAAAAATGATGGACATGCCAAAAGAGCCAATGAGGGGGCATTTAAACCTTTATAAAGACTTTCTTTTCTTTGTTTGAGGACATCTGGGATGGAGGGACATGGATTCTGACTGCATCAAGTTTCTGTATCACCACATCACGGCTTTAATAAATCTTTTGTTTTAGATAAAGTTTACCCATCAGGCCCCTCATCTGGTCAAAAAGTTCCTGTTTCTTTTCCTCGATTATTCCAGCCTCAACATGTAAACTTTTAAAATGTCCTTTTCCAGTCTTGACTGTTTTTTCCGTGTTATGTGACAGAGCTAAGAGCCTGGTGTGTGTTTTTCCCTCTGTCAGATTTTAACGTTAATGTTTGGTGTTGTTGGACAGGAATGATGTTCTGCAGATTTCTCCCATCTGTTCATGACAGCTGAGTTTGAGGTTCATCTGAGGTGATGCTGTTACATCGAGGCCCAAACCGGCTTTTTTAGAAAGAATCAAATGATTCCCCGTCACTGTCAGCAGCATCTGATGGGACATCAGTTCTTCCCAGGCCAATAAATTGTCAGAGTTTTATTTTTAGATCAGCTCATCGACCATACGAGACATTTCCTTGTTTGCTGAGAAAATGTTTGTAGCTCCAAACGGCAAAGCTGCAGCTCTAAGAGGATTTTTTAGCAATTACTTTATATTTAAAATATCAAAAACATTTTAAACAGTTGGATGAGAACATTTTAGTTCATGTAGATATACTGAGTCACTGAAATTAACTATTAAAAAAAATCTAAAATTATGGTGTTGTCTGAATAAAGCATTAATTACTGTATTGACCCGTATATAGGACGACCTCGATTACAAGACAACCCCGCCCCCCTTTCAAGACTGGTCTTCAGAAAAAGTCTAAATTCATTTTTTAAAGAAACTTTTTTTGTTTTATCTTGAGAAAATCATTTAAAGAGCAAATTGAAAGTTCTTTTTTTTTTAATTCAGATAAAATTCTGTCCAAAAATACTATTTGAAATGTTTATTGAGGGTATTTTGTTTTACAATACAGTTTTTAAACCATTTTTCTAGTCAAAAGTGCCCCTTTTTGCAAAGCTTCTAAAAACGCTTTTTTTTTTTTTTTTTTCCATATTTGGACCTGTGACGTCACCAGAGGGAGCTCCCAGCTAGGTGGCGCTGCTACCGTGTTGTCAGATGTAGATAAATAAAGTATTTATAGGATAATTTAACACTCTGTACGATCAATAATCCCATAAATATGATCATTTGAGCCCTTTGTTGTGTGGAGGTTGTGTAACAGATGTTTGTGTTAGTCATTGTGTTAGATTCTTTAAAGCTAAAAATGGAATGGAGCCGTATGGTTAGGGCGTGGAAATAACACAGTCTGACCACTGCTTGTGACAAGCAAAACAAACTCCGGAGTGCCGTTATTATATGACTTTAGAACTATAGTGAGAAGTTATTTTATTAAGATAAAAGTCTTAATCCTGATGCTTCTGGTTTACAGTTCATCTGACAACCTGAACTCAGTCATGTGTTTTGTTAAAGCCATACTCAGTAGCCAGGTAAACAATGTAGCTTTTAACGTTTTTTTTAAAGCCTCTTAACAACGTTCCAACATAGTATAGCCATAAATATATTGTGGAGATAAAAAAAAAAATCCGAAAGAAATCAATAAAGTAGTTGTCCCGCAGTTCTCTAAAAACTTCAGCCAATCCTATCATTCGATCCGACCAATAGGATTGGACAATCCAGCTGTCTGTCTGCCGCATTTCCGCACTGCTTGGATGCACCAATAATCCGCCCGGACACATTTTCCGTCTGATCATCCCGGAAGTGAAAGGAGGACAGAATTAGCGAATTAGCCATCGGTTAGAGCTTCCATTTTAAGATAAAAATACCAGAGTCCCCCCAAAAAACACCTTTTCAGCTAGCAGAAAACTAAAATCGTTTGGAGGTGAAAAGAGGAAAAGCTGGGGGAACATTTCTACGGCTGGAGTTAGACTCTGCATTGTTATCGTCACAAAACGGAGTCCCATGTCCGCGAGGAGGCTGGCTTGTGGATTTTACCCGATGGGAGGGGTGAGTGCTCCGAGTCGTGTTTCTGTAAACTAGCTAGCGAGACCTCGTTTGTTTACCTGGCTACTGAGTATGCCTTTAAGGGACAATATGAGCTGAACTTTAACCTCTTCAATCAGCCAAAAAGACATTAATCTAAATAAACTTGGCTCCAGTAACTAACCAGGTGAACTAGTTCACATTGTTTCACTAACAAGTTCAGAACGAGGAAAAAACACTAACCAGACTGAACTCAGTGTTTCATCTAAAACTGTATAAAACCAGTAAATCCAGATGATGCTGACTGGACTCCATCAGTTTCACCATGGTTTCATTTAGATCAGGTCTGAAGGAAAACCCAGATCTGGATCCAAACCCATTCAGGTGTTTGTTCCTCAGTGGCAGGACGGTACTGATCTGTGCGCCGAGCTGAAGTCCAGCGCTCTAGTTAAAAATATCAGCTTCAGCGCAGCGATGCTGCAGCTGGCATGCGTGTCGAGTGTTGAGCCAAAAATGAGCCAAACGCGCAGACCAGGAGGCCCAGAGCGAAAACGCTCCAGCTTGACTGATCTCCGTGCATAACACAATCATCAGGAAGCCTCAGTGTGCTCACGCTCCTGTGACTAGATGTACGGAGGATTTGTCACTGGCCAAGTTGACATTTTAACTTGGGAGCAGCTCGCAGGATGGCAAGTTTGGTGGTGCTCTGCGCCTCTTCAGCTTGGTGCAGCTGTCACTGAGCAACAAACGCACTTTGGATGTGGCACGCCGTTTCCACTGGCTCCTATGTAAGCACCAGCACTCATTAATATTCATGAATCCTTTGAAACACAGAGGTCGATGGGTTGGCGGGCCCTCTTTACACTAGGGATGTAACGATATCCAAATCCCACTATACGATATCGTCACGGTATGGACCTCACGGTACGATATTTCATGTCATCAACATGTCAACATTTAAGGAGGAGGAGGACAGATTATTGAGCAGTTAAAATGACCTCTGCTGTTTTTACTGCTCTGCAGCAGGAACTTCTCCTCTCCTTGGTTTCTGTCTGACAAGTTTTTTAATGTTGCTGCCTTCCTCTGGGCAATGACTGAATTAAAAGAAATTAAATAATTGACTAAAATGTGTTTGTGATGGCATTTAAGTTCCAGTTTAGCCACTAATGATTTAAACCCCACGACGTTCACGGTGGAAATTGGATGCAAATCAGTCGCTAAATATTCTGGGATGTATTTTATTTCTTGAGCTGCTGTGAGACAGCGCTGATCTAAGAGCTTCATGCTGGGATTTTTGACCCGTCTGGACTTTCTTAACACTTGAAACTTTTTGAGGGGGGGGGTTATTAACTGACCTTACACGCTGCTCGTATTCACCGAGGAGTCCAGCTCTGTACAGTGGCAGTGTCTGCATACTGTCAGCTGTTTGTCCGTTCTTGTCTCCTTTACCATTTCTTGACACGATATCCGAAATGCTTCCACAACTCAGACTGAAAAGCCGCTCACATCGCTCCGCCTGCCATGTTTATTTTTGTTTGCCATGTGGGCTGCACGCGCTCCTATTGGTGCACTGGCTGATGATGCGGAAGCAAAGGATCATGGTCTGTGTAGTTTTCTTTGCTATACTCCGGTGGGGCGAACTAAAACATGTTATTTTAAACTCAGGACGTACTGTTCAATACCGTGACATGACCAGGACGATATCGTGGCCATTTTACTACCGCAATATCACGGTATTTCCAATATTGTTACACACCTACTTTTACACTGATTTACTTTAAACATTTTGTTATTATGATTACTATCAATAGGATTTTTCACAAGCCTGAAAAATTTTGGTGCATTTGGAGCATTTTTCAGCAGAACATCCAAGAAGTGGGAGAGGACGGCTAGCTGTTACCTCTTCAATTTTAGGAAAAAATACCAGAGTCTCCAAAAGAAAAATACATTTTCAGCTAGCAGAAAAAAAAAACATTTGTACATAGAAAGAGGAAAAACCTAGGGGAATGTTTCAGTGGCTGGGGTTTTGCTCTCTATTGTTACTGTGGCAATGTGCGGTCCATGTCTGGAGGAGGCGAGGCATAAAGATTATACCCGACGGGAGGGGTGAGAGCTCTGAGACGTGTTTGTGTAAAATAGCTAGCAATACCTAGTTTGTTTGAAGATTCATCAGTGAACCTTTAATGTGAGCCAATTAATAAATAACACCCTCTATTCTTCCTCCTGGGGGTCATCAGGGTCTTTGTTGTTCTGGACCATGTAAGAGATGTTTACATCTCATTGCTGAAGGTGAATATTGATCCAAGCTGTTTCAGGATCTGGCGAGAACTTCATATTAACAGAATCTTTAGAATTATTTTTACTTAGAAAATTGATGATGTGTTTAATACTTACTTTACCTCAATATTAATGTCAGTGCTTTATTAATACCTTACATATATAACCCACCTCAGCTCAAATGGACTAAATAAATCTTTCTTTGCTTTTTCCCAGTGGTTAGCTGCAATTCATTAATTGCATTTGTCAAAAGGTTTTTTTGTTCTTCCATTTTCATGAATGTATGAGCTGATGGCTCCTTCACGCAGCGCTGTAGCAGAAAGCTGCTGTTTTTGTGTCTTTTTGAATAATAGTGTGTTCCAGTAACACCCTGTCTTCTCTGTGAATTTGTCACCTTTTGTCAGCTCACTCCTTTCAGCACAGTACTCAAAATAATTTGACTTGCACAGAACTAGCAGAAATATGGATGTCTGAACAAGATTCAAACATGTAGAAAACAATTAATATCAGTTTTCTTTACCCAGCAAACCTGAAGTTATTTATTAGATCAAAAGCTGCATCCATTTAAAAGAAACCGGCTGATTTTATTTCACCTAAAAGAAAAGTTTCAAATTGTTTCATAATTTACAAGCTGCAACTGTATGAACTTTGAAAACTTTCCCCCCATTTTCTCGCCTTTTTCACACCATCTCTCCATGTTTTTCTTCGTTCTTTTAATTTCAGGGACATTAAAGTGACTCGTTTGTTTCCTGACATCAAAAGTGAAAAGTGTCTTTGTAAACTGCTTGATGTTGGACTTTTGAAGAAGAGCAGCGGGTGGTCTTAGCTGAAACACAGAACCAAACACTGCAGATCAGATGCGTCTCCTCTTCATTTGCACTTCTCTGCATCACAAGTTGACTTTAACTGAGAAAAAAGATGGAAAGAAGAGTCGAAAAGATGCTTCTGTCAGGCCAAGGTCATGTATGATTTAAACATAGTATAGGCCTGATTCAAAAAGGATGAACTCCGCCCACTTTTAGCTTTAAATATTGTGTATTTACCACATCTATCTGCTAACAGTTCTAATTATAGCCTGCAAAAAGCAGGAAAACTCACTTCGAAAGTGCTTGAATTTGATTTGGGCAGAAGTGTAAGAACCATGTAACCTTTAGCTAATTCTGATGCAAAACGGTAGAAATTCTATGCAATTTTTGCCTAAATGTCGGCATGAAAGTTGTTCATTTAGATAAACACAACTCCTGTCACTTTTATTCAAAGTTACAAGGAACAACATCAAAGGAGCCAAAGAGCCACATGTGGTTTTTATATTATTATTAATGTACTATATTACAACCATTATTGATCAAAAATATTTTTAAAAAATGCCCTCTCAAAAAAAAAGACTTATTTTTGTAGTTTTTTTGTGTGTGGAGGTTAAAGTGATAATAGACTAAATAAAAAATAAATGTCACTAGTGAGACGACGGATGTGTTTAAGTGTGAAAATGTTAAAGAGCATGTTAAGAATGTCACCTGAAGACCTCTGTGAGACACGTTAGTTAAAGAGGTCCTCCTGATGGTGACCTGTGTGTCTCACCTGGAGCCTGGCTGCAGTCATT
Source organism: Callopanchax toddi (assembly GCA_006937965.1). NCBI lineage: Eukaryota > Metazoa > Chordata > Actinopteri > Cyprinodontiformes > Nothobranchiidae > Callopanchax > Callopanchax toddi. The sequence continues at coordinate 998,818 of SSNR01000093.1, forward strand.
TCCTGTGTGAGGTCTAAGCGTGAATCCAGCCAATTAAAAAGTCGACTACTTTGTTTAACATCGAGCACCATCCAATTTAAAAGCTGTTAATTAACTGATCACTAATCATAAGGCTTTCATTAGGGAGGGAGAGAGAGAAAACCTGCACACACACACACACACACACACACACACACTGCTTGTTTCTTATTAACATGGCTCTTCTCAGTTTTCATTAACTCAGCTGTTTGTCACAGCATTTACAGACAAATCAAGACTTAATTAATGTTGTTCATTAAAACGTTGGGAGGGCATGGACGGGGCATCTGATGTTCACTTAGCATGGGAGTCCTAAAGTTCATTTCTACAGTTTTTATTTGATGTAGATGTAAACTGATTATTGAATTAAATAAATGAAATTTCTAAGCTGCAAATGTCATTTTCTGTAACCAAGATGAACGTTTTGCCTTGCTGTCTTCTGCTGGTCCGGGTCATGGAGGCAGCATCTCTAAGGAGGTCTAGATGTAGGGCTGGGTACTGAAACTCGGTACTTCTTTGGTACCAACCGAAAGCCTTCGGTAGGTAGTGGTACCAGGGGAAAAAAAAAGATTTTTTTGGTGCTAAATTTTGGCAGCCTTGTGAACTAGACCATCAGCTCTGCTTTGTCTGGCTAAAATTTCTGTACTTTTACAATAAAATGTCTGTATAAATGAGCCGCTCTTCCAGCCCCGCTCTGCTCCGCGTGGAGGAGAAGAGCTTGTTTGCTCACACACAGGTTGAGTGACACAGCCCATCCCCTCTCCTCGCAACAACAGTTGCCTGCAAACTAAATAAAAGCTTAAAAATGCCAAAGAAATCAAAAGTTTGGCTGCATTTTGGAAAGGTAAACGGGAGCAGAAATGCAGCATATGCGAAAAACAAGAATACCAGCAATTACCGTATTTTCCGGACTATACGTCGCTCTGGAGTATACGTCGCACCGGCCCAAAAATGCATAAGAAAGAAGAAAAAACATATATAAGTCGCACTGGACTGTAAGTCGCATTTTTGGAGGAAATTTTATTTTAAAAAATCCAAGACTAAGAACGGGTATTTCATATTATTAGCTGTTTTCATAAAACAATGCCGCAATTTGCCGCAAAGCTGAGCCGGTATCTGGGAGCCCGTCGTTCATAAGGGTTTAGACCGCGCCGGTAAAGTTGCGCAATCATGTGCTTTTAACAAAAAATTACTCACTCGTATAAAAGGGTTACGGGGGAGGTCTTTCGCGCTGTCAACGTGCAGGTTACAGAGACGTAAGACGGAAGAAAACAGACAGACTGCTTCTGCTCATAACGCCAGAAGCACCCGGATCTCCGCTGAGTTAATAATGCGTAACAGCTGTCCGGTGTTTACCTGATTTTTAAATACTTTTCCAGTCGGGGGTCGGCTCTCCTTTGCTACGTTATTAGCAACACCTCCCTCTGTTGTGATCTTCATTCACATGTCTGGCGCTGCGGTAATATTACAACTAAGCATGGCGGCTGATTGGTACACAGGCCTACAGCGCCATCTAGCGGTTTTAAAGTGGCGTGAAAGTGACTAAAACATGTGAAATTCTATACTTTGGTGTATAAGTCACAGGATCCGCCAAACTATGAAAAAAAGTGCGACTTATAGTCCGGAAAATACGGTAGTCAAAGCAACTCATCTCGCTGCAGCGTGTAGACTGCAGTCTCCGACGGCAAAAATAAAGGCAGACCTGAGTTCACAGCTTTAATTCTCTGCTACTTCAGCAAAAACACTGGAGGTGTGTGAGGTAAGACAGCGTCAGTGACATAACAGAACGTTCCCGAGGTAAGAGATAAATAAATAAATGATAATAATAAAACCATAAATATGCCATGAAATTATGTTTTAGGTTTAATTTAAAAAAAAAAAACATTTTATAAGTCAACATAGTTATTTTCATTCAAAATTATACATATAGGTACCGAAAAAAGTATTGTTAAGGTACCGGTATTGAAAACCAGGTATCGTTAAAGTAGTAGTATCTAAAAATATTAACAGTACCCAACCCTCTCTTTATGGTCCTCTCCCCATTCTCCATCAGCTCCTTCCTCACCACAGCAGTCCAGCTCAGCAACCTCATCACCGCATGCCCGTCGATCTCCCTCCTTTCCTCACTAGTGAACAAGAAACTGAGATTCTTCAACTCCTCTACTTGAGGTAGGACCTCTCCCCCTGTACCTGAAGTAGCTAAGCTACCCTTTCCTGGTTGAGAACCATGGTCTCAGATTCTAGAGGTGCTGATCTGCATCCCAGTCGCTTCACACTCAGCTGCAAACCTCCCCAACAACAGTTGAGCAGAAGGCCCAGTCAGACTCAGCGTCCTTTGCTGTTCTCAGGATGTGGTCAGAGCTCTGCTGGAGGTGGGAGCTGAAGACCATCTTGACAGGTTCTTCAGCCAGGTGTTCCTAGTAGACCCTCACTATGTTCTGGCCTACCAGACCTGAACAGAGTTAAAAGGTTTAACACATTAGAAAAATTTAAAAACATCATTTGGTTGTTAGAATGATGCTCAAAAGTTCTAAAACATTTTAATAATTCAAACGGTTTCCTTACAAACTTCATCATCTTCCTTTAACATCGCTGTAAATTATCCAGTCTCCATAACAAAGAGGTTGATGAGCTCATTGCCTCTGCAGATGTGTGTGTGTGTGTGTGTGCGCGCGCGCATGTGTGTTCACACCAAGAGACTCTCACTAATCTGTTTTCCTTCACATGTTGGCATGATGTGCACCACATGTGATCCAATCCCTTTAAATCTCTTCATAAAATTGATTCTGTGGTTTAACATGAAAACACACAAATTAAATGGATGCACGTCGAGTGTCGCTTCACTTCGACAGATGGGGGCTCTTTCAAAGTGGAATAAATCTTCTGCATTATTGAAGAGATGCTCGTTTTAGTTCCAAACTCTCACGCAATCTCTTCTTCACGGCTGACGTGGATGAAAGAAGGAGCATCTGTCCCGTTCCAGCCTGCTGCTTCAGATTCACATCAGACAGGTTTCATCATAGGATCAAACTTTACAGAACAGGAAGTCCCCAAATACTCAGCCATGAAAATAATCTCATTATTTCAGTCCAGGCTGATTTGATGGCATGTTTCCTTCAGTAAATAAGTATTCTGCTAACAGCTTGTAGAATAATTATATGGAAATTTGAGGAAACCTAAAATAAAATTCAGGTTTAGATCTAAGTCTTTTGTTTCTTTCCCAGAAATCACATGATGAATAAAGAATCTCTCTCCAGTCCAAACCTCCTATGGGTCTGACTCAGTGAGTCCTGTCCTGGATCTTCAGATCAATACAAACAAGCAGAAAAAAGTACAATAATAGATAAAGTTGAAATTAGGTCAAAATTAAGTCTACTTCAGTCCAGACGTTTTTATTTAAAGGGAATAGGGTCAAGATTTCTAAATACAAATAATCATGCATGCTCAGTTTTAAGTGATGAAGCATTTTAAATCAAAAAGAATGAGGCCACCCATGTATCATTCCATTATCTTGAACAGGCTGTGAACTGTAAAATGTTTTGCAATTCGGGAACGAATTTCCCGCGCTGTCCTACGGATGTGACGTCAACTGACACTGCTGCGCGTTCTGGAGGGCTAAAAAAGTAATAATAAATGTATATCCAGTAGGTGGCAGTATTGCACCGTTGTGTTGTGTTGCTCGTCAATGGCGGACTTCCTTCGTCTGAATCAGTGGTTTTTCTCATAATACTGGTGTTATTTTGGCAGCGTTTATGAAGCTAAAACCTCTGATGGATTATAGGGTTTCACAGAGCTAAAGGTGCTGTTATAGGCGACCACACAGCAATCTGTCCATGTTTATGGTCTCGGCACTGTAGGCCGCAAATCCCGGACTGTTTCCTGGACCTCAGTCCGCTTACAGTGCATCTAAGGTGGCTCTGCTGCGCACGCTCCTCTGGAGCTCCACTCTGTGATGCGAACTTGAGAATTCTAGGGTGATATATGTGGCGGGACATTCCTCTATCACCCTAGATTTCTCAAACTCACCTCCGGGAGTCAGAGAACACTGACTGATTAAAGCTTTCAGCTACACAGGCAGCTGGGAAGGACGAACATAGCAACTAGCGAAATTAGCTCTGTTAGATCAGCTCCCTCGGTCTGACCCTGTGTGTGTGTGGCACGGGGCATTGTTTTACTATATTTCCTTTTGTATTAATAAATGTATTTATTTATGGAATCATGTCTCTGGCTGCCTTTCGTTGAACCCTTATGAGATTGTGAGAAGTTTGTGCGTGCTCCTGTTCATGGCTGCAGTTGGTCACAGCGCCAGGTGCAGCACTCGTGAGGTTTGTTTCTCAAAGCTAACCCTAGTTCCTTTAAACTTTGAATTTTGTTGCTCAATAGAAAAAGAAAAGCAGCTTCCTGTTCTGTTAGGTTCTTTGTTGGAGATTCAGCATCAAACAGTGAGGAACTATTTCAGGTTGGGGTTAGGGTTATGTATACACACATATATATCAGATATATGTATATATCTACATATGTGTGTGCACACACACACAAACACTAAGTCTTTCATTTGTAATCTACATATTCTAAATCACATTTGAAATTATGTAAAGGTATGCCTACATTTTTAGAATAAACCTAAATATTTAAATTCAAATCTAAGTTTGTAAAGTGAAACAAAAATTATCAGTCAAATCTAAATAGAAAAAGTTCTACCTAAATTTTGATTCAAATCTAAATGTATAAAGATAAACCTACAGAGTCTAATATAAATTTATGAAGTTTCTCCTAAACATTTGAATGAAAATTAAAGGTGTTGTTTACTCATTTTATTTATATACTTTTGCAGTGTTCTCTAGTGTAAATCAATGCCTTATGAGTCATTTTTATACAGAAAAAAGCTATGATGCTTCTATTCTCTGATGCAGAAGTTTGCTGATTCACAGGTCTGCTTGAAACAGGTTTCCTCATTATTATTAATGATATGCACAACCCTCGCTTCGGGATTGCAACATGAAACGCTTTTATTATCAATTCTCTCACAATAAAAACTGACTCAAACGTTTCATTCACTACTATGTAATGTACTTGAATATTTTTTATATTTTCCTCTATATAACATGACATTTATGGGGATATGGGATTTACAAATCCCGACTACCGGTATAATTTAACTGCTTGAAATAAACACGTCATGTCTCAGGAGGTTTCATGTGACTAGTTATGATATAAACCACTGATTCACGCCTCTCCCTCACTAGAACCGGTCTGTATTAGTGGACAGTCAGAATTTCACCACTGCCCACAGGTGACATCACTCAAAGTGGCTGGAGTCTCTAGAAACATGAAGTCATCTTCTGACTTAAGCAAAACTCATGGCTAGCCAAATTAGGAAAAACACTGCTGCTGATTGGTGACTAATTAACAGCTAGTTTTCACATTAAAAAAAAACTCTGGCTCTGAAAAGTCATCTGCTTGTATGTGTGCCTTCTGGCGGGTCAGCACGTGTTTCAACAAGCTACCAGCTATAGCACCGCTCAGTCAGAGCACCACAACTAGATGTGAAGTTCATCAGTGCCCAATGATCGTGGGCTGTGCGATCAGGACTGTGAAAGCACCGGTCTGCAATGGCGCGCTTGGGCAGAGGGATCAGGTACACATCTGGTGCCTCTGTACACTGGCGGACCAATTATGTGTAGCCCTGGTTATATTACCTGTTAGTTAACGTCCACAGTTAAAATGTTTTACTAGCTGTTAGCTAGCCTCTACTATTTAGCATGATACCATGTGTTTAGTTTGTGCTGTTGATGCTGCTGGAGCAGGACCAACAGTAGCTGTCATGACTGGAGCAGTGCAAGACCCAAACACAGGAGGATGGAGGCAGGAACAGGTGAGGTTAAAGACAAAACAGCTTTATTGCTGGCAAACTCAAGAAACACAGGACACAATGAGGCTGGGGTACAACACAAGGAACTGACAGGAATTGACTGAACTAAACAGCATATATAGAGAGGGAGCTAATCAAGGAGACGAGACACACCTGGAGGGGATTAGTGCAGGACACAGGAGGAGGAACACAGTCACAAACTGGACACAAGGGGGCAGAACAACAGTAACAGAGTAAATCAGTCATTTTAGGATGAAACAAAGTAAACAAACCTGAAGAACCAGAAGTAAATGTTCTGTAGATACAAGACATAAAAAGTGTCTTGAATGTTTTTCTTAATTACTGTATGTTACACTTTAAATGTTGTTGAGCAGGACAAATGAAAACTAATCACAATAAAATCTTTTTTGCATTTTTTAAGTTAAAAAGTCACATTTTTTGTGGCCTCACAGACGTTCAATTGGCAAAGCTCAAAACAAAACAATTTCAGTTTTAATTTAAACCAAGCTATTTTTATTTTTGCAAAACTCACCATTTAAGTAACAAATGAATTCTATAAATGCATTTGAACCTTTTTAATTGTTGAGGCTCAGAAACATGAAATATCAGTCAAAAAACAGAATTAATTCTTTATACATCTTCCTTTCTTTTAATGTTATCTTTTTTCTGAGGGTTTTGTTTAAAATAAATAAAATAAAACAGCCAGATGAAACTAACGGGAAACTAAAGCCAACATGGAAATAGGTGAAAATGATAGTTTTATTGCCAACTCTGAGGCTGGATTTACACTGATGTGGTCTGGAAGGCATATGAAATGGAAGCCAAGAGGGAAAATTGAAGAGAAAAGTGTGTTTAAGCAGCGACACAACAAAACGCACAACATTTTTGTAGCGTTAAAAGCAAAACAGAGAGAAGAAAGTCATGCGCTGAGAAGGAGGTGGGGCTGGGGGGGAGCAGCTGAAAGCTATAAAAGTCCCATTAAGCTCTCAGGCTTGATTGCTCTACAATTAAATGTCCATTTTCTTTGCCTGTATTGACAAGGTTGCCAACTTCACTCCAGCAGTCTGTTTACTCCGTATGTGGGAGGGAGCACGGCTGGTTGTAAAAGCCAGCCATTATTTGTGGAGTCTGAGAGCTGCTGCGAGTCGCTCACACTTACTGGTACCAGTGCCAAGTTCCAGGAGCCGGCTAAATTGATTTCAGGTCAGAATTAGTTAATCAAATAACTGCTCCAGAGTCCAAAGCACATGCAGGTCCTATAATCATGTCAGTTTTATTGTGAAAGTTCAGGAAGGAGGGCTGTTAGGAACAAACCACTGCAGATACTGAGATTCCATCAAGGAATTTTACTGAACTGGGCTGGAAAGAACCATTTATTATGAATTCATTCTGTGCTGAAAGTTGTTTTAGGAAATCAAAGAAACTAGGGGTTTGAACAGTGGGAGGAGTTCTTAAAGGTAACAGAACCTGGATGGTCTGTTGATGGTTAGATGAGGTCTTCAGGATTAGTGACATTCAGGTCATTGGTGAGTGTGACCTTTTGATTTCCTCTTACCTGAAGCTTTTTGTCAGTTTTTTCTTGATACCTGGTGCATTTTGGTCTGACAGATTTTGTTGAGGTGGTTCAGGCATCTGGTCAGGATGCTGCCTGGATACTTCCCTGGGGAGGTGTTTTGAGTGTGTCGGGCAGGAGGCCTCAACAAGCTGGAGACAGCCTATCACCAGGCCGGTCTGGGAACGCCTTGGGATCCTACTGGAGGAGCTGTCTGGGATTCCATTTGGAATCTTTATTTGGATCTCCATTAGCTGTGTTGAAAACAACTAGTCTTCCTGGACCTGATGCTTATACATCTGATGAATGGTTTTCTGATACTTGAATTTATGTTTTTTCATTTGACTGATGTGTTCCTGGTGCTTCTTTGTCCCGTGGCTTCTTGAAACCTGATGCTTTTTGGTCTAACAGATGTATTTTTCCTGATCCTTTACACTTTTTCATCTAAGGATTTTGATCTGAAATCAAAAGTTGTTTTCTTGTGACCTGAGGATGTCCTTAAATAAACACCAATCAGCACTTTGTTTCCTTTTAAACACTGTTTATTAGCATTAATCCAATTTTTCTAGCATTTTAATTTTCGATCATATTTTTAACTCAATTCTCAAATGTGCTTTTAGCACATTAAGTTTCACTTTTATAATTGCTCATTTTATTTTGCTCAGAACAGTGCCTAGATCTAATTTGCTCAGCTTTTCGTGCTGATTTTTTACTATCATAACAACCACATCCTCCCACAGGAACCATTAACATTTTAGTTTTTTTTATTTCTTAAAGTTCTTCCAGCAGTAAAAACCAGGACTTATTTTACAGCTGACTTCACTTTATTCCTGATCTGCTCGTTTCTGTTCTACTTCCCTACCTAGATGTCTGAAGCGTGTTCATAATAAAAGAGGGATTCATTTCAGAACAAATGAAACTTTTTAGGATGAAAATCATGCATAATAAACTCATTTTAGTTAAACGTCAGAAGTACAACATGGGGGTATTTTGGGTGGTGTGACTCCGTAATGAATATTATGAGAAATTATGCAGCAAATGAAAAATAAGTAGGCTACACTGAACATTGATCGAGTATAAATAACGGCTTGTTTTCCCGCTAAGATGGAATGTTTTATTAGTTCCTCTGGCAGCGCTTCATTTAGTAGAATTCTTGAAACTTTGAATAGTTTGCTGCAGTGGTTGTGAGGCTCCTTTTTGCCAGTTTGCATAATGAAATCAGACAGCTCACGCTGCGACTCGCTGCAGTCACATTAAAGCAGAATTCTTTAGGAGGTTGTTAAAAGTTTCAGGGAGGTCAGATCCAATGAGTTCCAGCGTGTGAGTCCATCTGTTTGGGTCAGAGGTTTAGAAATTCATTCAAACACAGTGAACCTGTGAGGATTTGTCAGGAACTTCATGAAAATGTTAACAGAGGAAACAGAAAACTGTGAATCCAGTATTTCACTGGTCTGTGATTATTGTGAGCGGTATTCTAAAAATGCCTCAAAACGTTTCTGAGGTTCTCAGTTTCCCTGTGAGTCACAGGGCCTCGATGTCGCCACGCTAATGTGACAAATTCAGTCTTTTTAGGCATCTGTCACTTTTCAAAAATTAGACCAAAAGTTCAGGAACTGTGAGAAAAATTTGAGAAAAGTCTGAGACCAAACTGAGAATAAAATTAAGATTAATGGAGAAAAGACTTTGGGTCATTCTGCTGTGGTCTTCTATTAGGTATGTATGAACAACACCCAGTGATGACATCACTCAGAGAAGAAGGTGGAGTCTGTAGAAACAGGAAGAAGTCCTCTGAATGGATCAATTCTCAGTTCAGGAGAGACACTGCTGCAGATCGGTGATAAATTAGCGGAAAACTTTCAGGTAGTTAAAAAAACTCACTCAAAAAAGTCACACCAACATGTTAGAATGCTGTATTACCTGCTTGTAAACCTCTACTACAGGGGTACTCAAATACAAGCCTGAAAGAGTCACATCACAATCCATGGTGAAGGGTGGGGGGGTGCATACCGCTCAAGTGCATACAGCAGCTTATCTTCCTGGAGCTGGGTAAAGTCAGTGAACGTTTGTGGTTTTATTTACTGTGAAATTAAATCAAAATAGAAAAAACCTGAGAGATAAAAGATGAATACTTTTTGGACTAAAAGCAGCGATGTGGATTTTTTGAGCAAGGGGGCATCTTTTAATTCACTTAATCCATATTTAAAATGCACTATTTTCAATCTTTTATTGGTGTTTAAACATTTCTATTTGTAATGATATTTTTTTATTTGTTTTGTGGTCTTTTGTTTTGTTTGGGAAATTTTAATCTGTCCTTTATTGTTTTTATAGTATTTTAGTTTGTCTTGATGTTTTTGGTTGTCTTTTAATCATGTTTAGTTTTGTTTTTTGTGAAGCACTTTGTGATTTTTGTCTGTGAAAGGTGCTATATAAATAAACTTTACTTACTTAAATACATCAAATGACTCTAATTCTGTTTTATTTTCAGTCATGTTTCATATTAATATCAATATATTAATAATGAACTTTATTTAGCTTAAACCATGATTCTAATGTAAATACATTCTCCTTTATGAGTTTCAGAGAAAGAGAGTGAGTTTGTGTCTAACGCCTCTCTATTTTCCTGACAAATCATTGGTTAGGCTTATGATTTCCGGATTTCTCCAGAATCCTGTCCGTGCCAGAGTCAGTCTCTGTCAACCAGTCTCTGCCAACATGCCGACTGGAAAACCTTCTGACTGGAATCAATCCAGATTCCAGACCCAGGTCAGGTTAACGGCCTAAAGATGACTCATCATGTTTGTAACAGCAGAACTTCTAATTTGATCCAGAGAAGAACCATTGAATCCAGCTCCAGTTTGTCAGAACTGCTAAATTAATCTCAACATCATCTGCACGCCAAGGCCAAAAGCTTTACCAGAGAGAGAGCTACCTGGGACCAGACTCCGTCCAGCCTATGTGACATCGATCACCAAGGCCATCGTGGGAAGGACTTCCTCTGAACTCGTTGAGCCAGACTTCTCTAGACAGCCTGGATCCATCAGGAGCTGAAATCAGTAATCCATAGCCAAAATGATGTCAGATTTCTTATCATCATTGATCAATTATCAGTAATTACTAAAATCACCTCAGCCAGGTTAATCTTCCTCAACTTCACTTTCCTTTAAGAAACTAAACTAGACCCTTTTATATCATCTCTAATCATTTTGATAAATGTTTATTGTTTTATTTTGTAAATAAATTAGTTAGAAAAATATAGTAAACAAATAGATTTTAATAAAACTACATTTTGCCTCTGTGTCAAATTATTACCAAGTGTTGATTCCCTGATATCCAAAAACCTTTTTTAGAGTCAGTCTGATATTAATGATCTAACAATTTTAATGACTCATCATTTGAGACATTTTACTTTGTTAGATACTTTTATTATTTTATTGACAGTTTATTAAGTGTAACTACTTCACAGAAACATTACAATATGAAAAAAGAAAACGGCAGAAGGAAAGAAGTTAAGCTGGTAATGATGTCTGGGAAACAGAAGAAAGTGTTCTGTGCTGCTGAAAAGATCATTTGGAGCTGAGAGTCTGTGTTCATCTTGTGAGAGGATAACTCTACATGATGAAATATTCAAAAGGCCGATGTCAGCTCAAGAAAAAGATCAGTACCTGTATGAGTTATGGTGGACCTCGTAAAACTCTGGTTGAATCATTTCGTATGTCTGGCAACAGATATGAGACCTTTAGTCTGTCTTATCCAACGAGGACTGAACTAAAGGCATTAAAGGATTCAAGAAGAGAAGCAGGAAAAACAAAGTGTAAATCAAATACCCCTTGGCAGTGATTAGGATTTGTAAATCAGTTTAGTATCATGAAGAATTAATAGTTATAGGTATAAAACAGAGAGGATGAAAAGGTGCACAGCCCTGACCAGGTTTAGTACAGAAATGTGTGGATAAGGCATCAAAAACCCAGTAAGAATATTGTAGAAAGATCATGAAGTTGAAAGGAAGGAAGATCTCTTCTCTTCTGATGATTAATGATGAAGGCAGTGTCTTCTGAGTAGCATACAAACCACTTAAAGGGTCATGCTGAAGAGGCATCAGTTATTTATCTACACCACCGGTGACACGGCTTTAAGCAGGTGGAGTCTCTAGAAATAGGGAGTAGTCCTCTGACTCATGGATAGTTGGGTCAGGAGAAACACTGCTGCAGATCAGAGACAAATTATCTCCTCAGGTCTCATTTATAAAGCTTGCTTTCACACAAAACGGTCTGAAAGTAGCGTGAGTCACTTTCTACGCAAACTTTGGGATTTGTAGGAAAAAACTGTCGGGAAAATGTGCAGAACTTTAAGCACATTTTGAGGCTTGATAAGCACATTTTGGAAATGAGGAAACTTTTGAGTTTTTGGAATTTTTAACCCGAAACTTGCTAAGCTAGCTGTTTTGAGAGGGAGGGGAGGGGCTCTCTGCTGCTCAGCGTCTCACCTGTGTCCCCACCCATGGTGCAGTGCCGGTGGAGAAATGAAGCGGCTCATTTACGGGACATTTTATAGTAAAAGTCTGTCTGTACCGGTACCTACCGACAACTTTCGGTCGGTACCGGTGTAGTACCGTGTTTCGGTGCCCAGCCCTATTCCTGAGGCCCTTTTCATTGACCATTAATGGCAGAATGTGGGTGTGTAGGAGACCGACTGATCCAGAGACAGCTGAGCACAATTCTAGGAAAAGGAGTGTGGATCTGTGTAGATCTGTGTGTACTCAGTGCTTTAAAGGTCATAAAATGACTCTGCGCAAGTAATATTGTTTTGCTGAGCTTAGTAGACTTTTATAAAGATTCTATTCAAAGTTTTATCAATGAGGCCCCAGAACATTAGCCACTAGTTTGTCACTGATCTGCAGCGGTGTCATGAGTATTGCTCCTGTCAGATGACTACTTTCTGTTTCTAGAGACTCCGCCCACTTAAAGTGATGTCACCAGTGGGTGTCGATAAATAACTGATAGAACGCCTCTTCAGGACGAGCCAAACATTCCTTTAAAAACACTGAGTTTAATCTTTTTGTTTGACAGCTGTTTTGGTATTTGTCTCATTCATATTATTTCTGATGTATCTTTGCTTATTAGAGGTGTTTTTTGTTGCACTACAGAGTCTCATTCTGCAGACAATGCTGTGTTTAAATGAATGTTTTAGATATTTTCACCTCCTTTAGATTCCTCTCCAGCCGTGAGCCGAGCCGCCACGTCCCTGTTGCATAACGACTGAATGATTCAGTAGGCAGATCATGATTCTCCATCTTTTATTTAAAGTCTTTCTGAAGTGATGTCATTAGGACGTCCTGCTTCCTCCACGTGGGACTCAACGTGATAAATTAGTAAATTAACCACTGATAACAACCTAAATTTAAAAATCTTCTTCTTTTTGTCTCTCTCTTCTTCACCTTCCTTTGTGTGTTCATGATGTTTGTTTGTGTCTTTGTCTTGTTGTGTTCCTTGTCTTTATGTTTTTAGTCGTCATCATATTATTTAGTCTTCTTTGTTTTCCTTTCTTCATTTTTTTCTTTGTCTTGTTTTTTCTTGTATTTTTTTGTCTTCTTCACCTTCTTAATCATCTTCATCTCTTTTTAGTTTTTATTATCTAGGTTTTTTGTTCATTTAATCTTGGACTTTTTCCCCAATCTCCGTGGGATTTTGTCTTTATCTCCTCTTTTCATTCCTTTTCATGTTGGTCTTCAATGTTTTTGTCTTCATTTTTATTGTCTGGGTCTAATTTTTGTATTTATTCTTCTCTATTTTATTCTTCTTTGTCTTATTCCACCTCTCGTTCTTGTCCTTTTGTCTACTTGTATTTATGTTTAATCATCTTCATCTTTTTGACCTTCACAGTTTTCATCTCCTTCATTTTTCTTGTCTTTTTTTAGACTCTTCTTTATTTTCTTCTTTTCTTTGACTTTTTTGGTCTCCGCTTTTTGTCTTTTTTTCCATCTCTCACTTCTTTATCTTCTTGTTCTTTGTCTTTTTGTCTTGTTTTCATAATCTTGATAATATTTTTTGCAATCTTTTTAATTTTCTTTTTTTGTCATCTTCTATATCTACTCTCCTGTTTTTGTGTCTTCATCTTTTTGGTCATCATCTTCCTTTTTCTTCTTCATTTTCAGCATATGGGTTTTATTTTTTAAAGTCTATTTTCTTTTACTTCTACACTTCTTCTTCTTGGCTTTTTTCCCATTCTAATCATCTTCTTGGTTTTCATTTTTTTGTCTTGTTTTTCATCATCTAGGTCTATTTGAAGTCATCTTGGTTTTTTCTTTGTTGTTTTTTCTCTTCACTTCATCTACATCTTCCTATTACAGTATACTGTTCTTTTCTTCTTCATCCCGTTCTTATCCTGTATTGACTGTAGTTTTTAAACATCTGTAATCAGATTAAATGCTGTGGTCACACTAACCAGATGTTGTTGAGGAGTGATTTACACCCTCCTTCATCCCCGTTTCCTCCACCTCTCCGTCTCCTGCCCTTTCTCTCCTTCTCTCTATCCTCCCTCATGAATACTGAGCAGCACATCAAATATTCATAGCACACACACACACACACACACACACACACACACACACACACTAACAAATGAACTGCGCCCACCCTCGCCCACTCTGTCTTCTGCGCCTGAACACACACACACACACACACACACACACACACACACACACGCACGCACACACACACACACACACACACACACACACACACACACACACACACACACACACACACACACACACACACACACACACACACACACACAACACACACACACACGCACGCGCACGCACGCACACACACACACACACACACACACACACACACACACACACACACACGCACGCGCACGCACGCACACACACACACACACATACACACACACACACACGCACGCACGCGACACACACACACACACACACACACACACACAATGCTGCAGTTATTCATATGCTATGAGGGAAAGAAGCAGTTCAAACTGAGCATCCATGAAAGTTTAATACACCGAGTGTCCACCGGATTTACAAACACCGAGCCACCAGAGTGCAGCGGCACAGACGCAACACTTCCTCCTTTTACTCACATCATGAAAGTTTAATCTGGAGGATGTCGAGCGATTCGTCTCACTGAGCTGTTTGTTGCACCTGGATTTTTACAAACCTTAAATATTTAAAACAAATTGATATTCTCTGATACATCCGACATTATCATCATCGTCTCAGTCAGAGCTGTCAGGACCGTTAGATGAACTCATGTTCATCATCAGGAGAGAGGAAAAGTAATTTAGCTCTTCATCATCCCTTCAGCTCAAAGCCGTGCCGAGTGCTACAGCCTGACTTAACTCTCTCTGCTGAATGCACACTTAACCTTTGTTCAGATGCCCCACTGAAGCTCCACAGAGCCCATAGAGTTACAATTACAGACCATGATCAACTAAACAAATATAAGGAAGCTGACTTAGCCATCAGTCTGCCACTCAGAACAGGGAGCAGGGATACCTCAGTGACCAGGACCGAGTTCTTCTTTTACCTAAGCTAAAACTAACACCTTAAAAACAAAGAAACCCACTGATTTACATACGTGGCCTCTGACCCAGTGATGAGTCGACTGATTCAGTCTAATCTGAGCTGCAGCTGCAGATGTGCTGAGTCACAGATCTCCATCCAGACTTTAGCAAACTAACTTCAAACAGCTGCTATATAATAACTGGTGAATTGCAGACTAACATTTATCCTTTATAATTGCTCTCTGACATTTTCCATCTCTTGCTTCCTAAAACCTATATAGGGCAAGTGATCATATTTGGTGACACTGTGGGGTTTTAAAACAACATTTTATAAACATTATAGTTTTAAAAGACACTGTATTAGCAGCTAAGGATACGATTGAAATATGTGGGTCAGGAACAGAAATGTTAAGATGATCAAATGTGATGATGCAGCAGAAGGAGGAGACAATATGAAGGGATCAGACCTTGGTAACCATGGTAACCAGACACATAAAGATGTAAGAGGTCCAGAGCAAACAATGGAGGAAGGGGAGGGGCCACACCCTCAGTTGAAGCTGTTTCAAATCATTGGTTTCTTGTTGCTCCTTGTTTTGAAATGTTAGCCTGTCTCCTGAACAGGGGACATCTTCCCCTCAGACCCTTTGATTGATTTTCCTGTTTCCTGTTTTTGTTTTAATTTATAATGTTTAAGCTGTTGCAGCATCACATAAAGTTGCAAAATTGCTTTCATTCAAGATAGTAGATGTTTACAAAGTTATAATATAGCTTTTTACCACAGCGGTGGGACATTTTTGTTTTAAATACCTGGAAATTAGCCAATAATTTGTGACCAATCTGCAGCAGTGTCTCTCCTGATCTGACTAGCCATGAGTATTACTCCAGTCAGAGGACTAGTGTTTAGAGACTCCGCCCACTTTGAGTGATGTCACCAGTGAATGTCATCCTAAACAACTGATAGAACACTTCAGAACGAGTCAAACATTTCTTACTGCATTTGTGATATTTTCAGACATCACGTTGTTTTCAGTGGAAATATGTGTATTTGTCATGCAGACATTTAAAATATCAAAACTCATTATTCTGTTATACTCTAAAACTTGTATTTTTGCTAAAGGTTACCATTTCATCAAAATCTCACATTTTATTTATGTATTTACTTACATTACTTTACAAAATTTGGTAAGCACTTTGAGATTCTGAGAATGTAAAGCTCAATACAAATAAAATGTATTATTATTATTAAAATCTCAAACTGATCCATGTCCGTACAGCGTGAACATCTGCTCTCAGGCTGCTGCAGCAACATCTTCAAACTGGAGCAAATTTA
This sequence comes from Callopanchax toddi, assembly GCA_006937965.1. Taxonomy (NCBI): domain Eukaryota; kingdom Metazoa; phylum Chordata; class Actinopteri; order Cyprinodontiformes; family Nothobranchiidae; genus Callopanchax; species Callopanchax toddi. The sequence continues at coordinate 1,015,126 of SSNR01000093.1, forward strand.
GGCAAAACTGTTTTCTGTATTATATTAGCGGAGGTGGTGGATCATTTGTAATTATTTTGAGTGCACTGACCCAAGAAGACCATTTGTTGTTTCATTAAATCAGAAGAATCCAAGTCCAAAAACTCTGAGCCAAAACAAAAAACTTGGACTCCTGCAGCCTGCAGATTTTCTGTCTTATTGTTTAATCAAAGGAGGAACATTCTGGAATTTAGCCTGATTTTTATGACAAATAAACTAGTGGGAGCTCATTTGTATTCATATTACTTCTTCTACAAATTCACACGTGTAAAAGAGCAAAGAAACGTGTCCTTCAAAAGTCGAGTTCAACGCTGGCGTGGTTTAAAACGCTCCTGGCAAGGTCTCAGTCATTTCTTCAGCTGCTTTTTGTACCTGCTGTTGACCGTTAGAAGAAGGTGGGCACTTTTCTTCTTTTTTTTTCTGGGAATTAAGAGCATCACATATAAAGAAGCAGGTTTCAGAGAGAGCTCTTGATTCAAGTGGGACTCGCATAAAAGCTCCAAATGCAGGATCAAAGTCGCCGAAGTCTGTGTTTTAAAAAGATGAAAAAGAAAGTGGGACAGAGGGAGAGAAGAGATGAGGCGAAGTGAGGGGAAAAATTAAATTATTGCAACAATAGCTTCATTACAGGCTTATCAGTAATTAGTGTACAGCTTTTGAAGTCAGAGTGTCCTCAAATGAGTCAGTGGATGGCCAGAATAATACTGCTCTTTCTCCTAAACCAGGGCTTTATTTTATCTCAACCAAAAGATGTAGATTTGACTGGTTTCAAAGTCATTTCAACAAAAGCATCAATGGTGGCTTGTTAAATCATCACATCAACAAGATTTAGTACTAGCTCTAAAAAAATCCTGCTTCTTAATGTGGTAAAGTAATATTTAGGTAATATCTTGTAATTACCAAAGTAATAACTAGGGATACACTGATACCACTAGCATTTGAGTACTTGCCAATACAGAGAACTAAAATGAGTACTAATAAATGCTGTTGATCTAAATGATGGTTTGGTACAACTGAAACAATAAAAAATACTAGCTTTTCTTTTTTTAAAGTATTTTTTAAACACAAAACTTTGATCAGCAGCAGCAGTCATGTTACAACAAGACAGGATCTGTCCGCTGGTTGCTTCACTATAAAATAAAAAGTCACATTCATCTGTTTTTTCATCTAATCCTAACTGTAAACAGAGTCCTAAAGGTCAGGGGTCAAACTTTTATTGTTAACCATTATAAAACTTGCTCACGCAAAAAACTGGTCTGACTAAAAAACAAACAAAAAGGGTCTGAGTTGCGTAAGTCACTTTCTCCTCAAACATTGGGATTTATATTTAAAAAGTGTGACATAAAAATGTGCATAACTTTATGCAACCTTTGAACCTTGTGTAAGCACATTTTAGAGATGGGAAACCTGCAGCACAGCTGGTGAGATGGAAACATGGTGAATTTAAGACCCGTTTTCAGACTTGTAGACCCTCACACATGCACACGACACACTCGCGCACACGCACACACACACACACACACAAGATCAACACCCTCCACCCGCGTCTCTGAACAGAATAAAAACGAGAATTTGAATGGAAAGATGTCACGTTTAGGAGTTAAATCGCAGTCTGTTTATGTCTTCAGATTATGTATCTGCACGTATTGGTGCATAATTGTGATCAGCTGTGTTATTGCGATTACTGAGACATATGAATGCACTCAGTCACACTCATGCGTAATGGATCCACTGCACTCAAGACTCTGGACGGCGAGAGTTCTTAGAGATTTCTAGAGATAAACTAAACACAGTTGTAGTGGAAAAATAACTTATGTAGAGTGATAATACATCTCCGTTATTTGACTGATTCCTCCTCTTTTTCTCTTTACTAAGAATTCATCTCACACTGACTTTACCACTCTAATATTTTCTGATGCATTTCTGTCACAGGGCTGCATGGTGGCACAGTTGCAGCACAGAGCAGAGGCCGTGTGTTCACGTCCCAGCTCTGCGGCCTCTCTGCGTGGAGTTTGCATGTTCTCCCCGTGCATGCATGGGTTCTCTCCGGGTACTCCGGTTTCCTCCCACAGACCAAAAACATGACTGTTAAGCTAATTGGTCTAGTAAATTGTCCCTAGGTGTGAGTTGGTGTGTGACTGGTTTGTCTTGTTCGTCTCTGTGTGGTCCTGTGATGGACTGGCAACCCGTCCAGGGTGTCCCCTGCCTCTCGCCTCCTGACCGCTGGAGATAGGCACCAGCTCCCCTGCGACCCTCTGTGGAGGATGAAGCGGGTATAGAAAACGAATGGATGGATGCGTTTCTGTCACCAACTCTTTCCTCACATTTCCTGTCATGAACTTTGCAAAGTGAAGACAGACAACTCAACTGTCCTCACATTGACACAAGGACCCTCAATCCTCACACTGTCCTTATTTTGAGGATTATAGAGTTTTCCAGTCTTTTGGGGTCAATTTGACCAGTGCAAGGGTTTAAAAATAATGTTAGTTTAAATAGAATGAAGGACCTCTCTTGGAACGTGTGATATTGGCTGTTTTTGATTACCTATAGATCCTTTTTATCATAGGAAGGGGGTTGGCCTTGAATAGTTCCCCCTCAGTGGTCCTCCAACTAAGCAAACACCTTCTGCACTTCAAGAAGCTTCAGGGGTCATACAGAGGCTGTTCTTCAATATGCCTGAATAAAACTGAGCCAGAGGGGTCACTGTGCAGTCTTTATCCTTCAGGGACATGACAGCATATATCTGAGGTAATACCTGTACCAAAGGTGATCCTCGGGGTTATGATGATTGCAAGCTGCCTATACTGAGTCATCAATAATGAAACATCCCTTATATATAAAACCCACAGTGGAGAGCAGGCTGATGTAGGTAGACCTAAAAACGCTCCCTGTTAGAGCCTCCAGCTGATCCAGAATTCTGGTGAGAGTTAGGAGGAGCATCAGTTCATCGGCTTCCTGTACAACCCAGAATAGAAACTTTTCTACTAACTCATGAAGTCCTAAAAGATCAAACTCCAGCTTAGATTAAACATCTTCTTGTCCCAGATTTCTCCGTCAGAGCAGTTGGTTCTCAGACTGTGGGATTGTTATGGTTTACTGGGAGGCAGAGCTTCCAGTTCTCAGGCTCCTCTCTGGACTGAATGGGTTTAAAATGGACTGAGTGTAACTTGATTTTAATGTGAACTTTTTAAAAGTTGGATTTATTTATAACTTGGACTTTGAAATAAATTATAAATGAACTTTTGACACAACAGACTCGTTTTAGGTTTAGAGGTGCTATAGAAAATTAGGTAAAGAATGTAGAATGTTTTTTTTTTCATGCCTCTTAACAATGTTCTAACATAGTATAGCTATAAATATATTGTGGCAATTAAAAAAATGAAAGAAATTAATAAAGTGGTTGTCCCACAGTTCTCTAAAAACATCAGCTAATCATACATTTCAGACTGAAAGCAGCTATTGGACAATCCAGCTGTCTGTCTCGACGAAGCGCCTCAATTGGATCCTCCATGGAGCATTTTAAAGGAGAACATCCCGGAAGTGAGAGAAGGACAGAAACAGCAGCATAAGGATTATAGCCGACAGGAGGGGTGAGAGCTCTGAGACGTGTTTGTGTAAAATAGCTAGCTATACCTAGCTAGTTTTTCAAATTTGCTGTAGCACCTTTAAATGTCAGTTTCCTGCAGGATTCTGCAGCTGTCACTGCTTACCGAATCTGGATTCTACATTTTTATTTAAGCAGACATGTAGCTGAGTGACATGTTTTTCTCCAATAATGCTTCACATAATGTTATAAACCTCCAAAAGCTCAGAATGTGAAGGAAAGCAAATGAAAGCAGAACAAACTGTTAAAGTGAGCATCTTGAACAGAACAGCTTGTTCCGTGACTTGGTTTTGTGTTCATTTTCTTGTCATTTTTTTGGGTTAAAATAAAAGTTTTGAAAACCTTCAAAATAAAGGATTAAAAAGCCAAATAGAATGATTTTAATGCTTTTGATAGGGTGTTTATGGTTTTGTTGACTTTTGTTAAACTCTTGTTTTTTTCCTTAAGCAAAAACTTTACAGAAATTACTGAAATTTATCACTTTATTAAATGTGTAAGAAAATGGGTTTACACTTAAAATGATCAAAAATGCAACCAATACCAACTTGATCTCTGATTAACAGCAGCTATAACTCACACCAAGGTGAACTGCTGCCACCAGCACAAGGTGGTCCCATACCACACCAAGTTACCACATCCAGCAGCTCAACAAAAAGTGACCAAACAAAAAGGGAAAGCCACACCCACAATGATCACTGATAGCACACCAGGTACTGCTATCCAGCCAGTAACTACCCAATGGGATCACACAAATGTAAGGTGTCAAAACAAACGTGCCTCTTTTTTCTCTTCAGCAAAAAATACATCCTGTTAAAAAGAAATATTCTTAAAATAAAGACAAGTTCCCTCTTGGTTAAAAAACATGACCTACCAACAATGTGTGAAAGTTTATCTCTATGAAAATGTAAGTCTGGGTTGAAACTTTTCCTTCCCTGTAGTGACCTCCTATGACCTTCTCTGCCATAGACCCGTCCTTAGAGCAGCTAACGGTCATTACAGTAAAAGGCGTCTGATGGTTTAAACCAACTGTTTGGTTGTTTTATTGTCAGAGTCCTTCTTGTCTTTTTCTACAATTTTTTATCAAATTAGCAATGTAGAAAAAAACCCTTTCTTGAGCAAACTGTAACTCACTTAATATGTTTTGAGATTATTTTTTGCATGAGTAATAACCAGTGAGGCTTTAATTTAATTAAACAGACTGAGCAGCTTTAACAGGTCTAGAACGTTTCTGCCTCTAAATGAGTACAGTTCTTCCTCCGTTCATTCAAAAGGTTAAATCAAGGCTATAAAGGAGATTTATTTTATAAGTGCACTACATTATAAAAGCCCTGTTATTCCTGAGTTTAATTTACTACCTTTTGGTATCATAGGGACAAAAATGCCCAATTCCAAAATATTGCTATGAAAACCTTCAAATGAAAATATTTTTTTGCTTATTTCTGCATGAATTTGTTAAAATTAACTTCAGTCGTGCTCAAACCTAAAACGTTCAGTTATTTTAAATTTTAATCTTTCAAATGCAAGTTTGATTACTTAATATTCTTGCAGTTATTTCTTTTTTAACCCACAAAAACTGAGTTTGTTTTATTGAAACTAATTTTGGTGGCTAGGAATTTTTTACAGTTCAGTTCTATGTTTGTCAATAGATCCAAAATATATGTATTAGGTATATCAGTCTCATCTAATCATTGACATAAAGACTGATTTCATTCACACACACACACACCCCCAGCCACACCACATTAATAACAGCTGTTTTGGTTATTTTGAGCAGAATTGATCTTCTCAAACTGATTTATGCAAACATGCAGAAAAATATAATAATCTGTAAAGATTTTGTAGCATATACTTGAAAGTGGACATTTTTGTTCTTAAAGGCACAAGAAGGTAATGGTTTTTTCACTGTTCTCTTGATCTATTGAGAAAAAAATCATTTGAATTTCAAATTTGATCAAGAATGAGCTTTAGTTGAAAAAAGAAAGTGTCATCTGCACTAACACAGCCAACATGGTGACCAGATGGAGAGGAGAAAATTACCCAAATGGACAAAAATGTCTATAATGACACACGAGGGTTAATGTACTAAAATGCTTTGAGGACAGAAATATTGTATCACTGGAAGAAAATGAGGAGTTTCTTTAAAAACCATCAGTTATCCGTGGCTGCCATCTTGTGGCAGCATATATTATGACTTCTGTTACTGACAACAGAAACTTATCATCCAAATAAAATCTTAATAAATCAGATTTGCTCAAAAGAAAAAGAAATATGAATTTGTTTTAAAATTGTAGAAAAACAATGAATGCTGCAGGAGGATCAGATAATGACTTATTCAGAAATGTGCCTGATTCTCAAAACTAGACTGTTGTTTCAGTTTTGTTTGCAAACACACAATATTTTCTCACCCTGTTCTCTGAATCTCAAGGATTCTGAACCTTTACAAGATGCAAGATCACGGTCTTCCTTTGCACGCTGCCTTTTATGGTTCTTGTTGTCTTGCAGGTGTAAAGCTCAGAAGAGGAGGGAGTGATGAGACCCTGACTGTGTTGATGGAGAATGAGACCAGAGGACAGGGAGGCTGGTGTCAGAAGAGCATGGAAGGAACTGTATGTCAGTGTTGACAAGTCACCTGAGGGGAAGAAACTCATAAAGCTTCTAAAATCTCTGATGGGTTCAGATAGTTGATGTCGTCTAGTCCTGTTAGATCGCATTTGATAAAAATCAATTTAGAGGTTTGAACAAATGAGTAAAAACAAGCAACACAAGCAGGTTTAAGTCAGATTTATCACAGATTTTACTTTTTTCATGTAAATATATATATTTTTAAAAATCTTCCTTACCCACTGGAGTTAGTTATGGAGTTCCACAGGGTTTAGAGCTTTGATCAATACATTTTTATTAATTAGGCTTCAATTTGCTGTTATTAATTTTTCATTTTTATCACAATTTTCAAATCACTGTTCCTCCTGCATTTGCGGGGAATAAACAACAGCAAAAGTTCCTACAACACAGATGGAACTTTGAAAGAATTAGGACAACAATAGTATTTTGGTTGAACAGGTGAGTAAATCCTGCCCCATGTGGAGCTTTAGATCTCAGGTATAAGTCACAGGACTGATGGGACTGCTTCTTCTCCAGAGATTTGTTTAGATGCTCCAAACAATCAGAAACACGATTCATCAGGTGAAAATAATATTCCCGTCAGCAGTCCAGTCCCCGGACCCTCAGCAGGAAACCAGTTGGACTCTGATGGGTTTCTTGTCTTTGTAACCCTTAACAGGGCCAGTGCCCATATTTGATCACTTGTGCATTCTTTACATTTTATTTGCAGCCTAAACCTGAAGCTTTTACACAAACCAGGTAAAAAAAAAAA
>SSNR01000093.1:1022150-1033974 GCA_006937965.1 Callopanchax toddi
GTGTTAAAAAGTGAGAAAGAAAGAAGATTTAAAGTTAGTCAAATAAATCAGTAAACTAAAAGAAAATAAAAAAAACAGCAACTGAATACTATATTTTTATAGCCCACAATAACACCCAGTGGTTGAAACTTTATAGTTCAGTGAATGCCCTTAAAATGAGCATTTTCCTCGCCTCGCCTCGCCTTCTTCCGCTTATCCGGGTCCGGGTCGCGGGGGCAGCATTCCAAGTCGGGCAGCCCAGGCCATCTTCTCCCCGGCCAAGTCCACCAGCTCCTCAGCTGGGACGCCCAGGCGTTCCCAGGCCAAACTGAAGATGTATTTCCTCCAGCTTGTCCTGGGTCGACCTGGGGGCCTCCTGCCGGCAGGACATGCCCGGAACACCTCCCGAGGGAGGCGTCCAGGAGGCATCCTTACCAGATGCCCGAACCACCTCAACTGGCTCCTTTCGATATGGAGGAGCAGCGACTCTACTCCGAGTCTCTCCCGGATGTCCGAGCTTCTTACCCTATCCCTATCCATTTTCCTGTTGTAGTTTTTGTATATTTTATTCCATTTTTTAAATTAACCATTTGTATTTTCTAATCTTTCCCAAAACCTTGTTACATTTTTCTTATTTTTAATTATTTTACTTTTCAAATCTTTTTTGTAAAGGTTTCAGGGTTTGGCTGCATAACAACATTTAAAGCAAATGATCAAATATGGAGACTTGCTCTATAAAAGGTTAACAGCTGACCCATCACCACACGTCTTCTCCTCACTGAGCTGCAGAATGGACTCACAGCTGGACCAGCTTCAGGACTCGGTCCTGGTGCTGCTGGACTTCTTGGTTGTCCTTCTTCAGAGACGCATGGAAGTAGAGTTTAGGGCGATTTAGTTTATTATCATGGCAAAGATTAAAACATTTTTGGACTTTGAGAGACGTCTGCGACCTCGATTTGAGTCTTTGTGAATACGTTCTGTTGAGAGACTGATTAGTTGAAATGTATGTGATCATGCTTTAGAACATTCAGGTCTTTATTTAGTTTTTTAAAATTGCTCTTTTTGTCTCTAGAAACAGGAAAGAGTTCTGACAGCTTTTATTACTAATTTTATTCTAAATAATTATTTTAATAATAGAGAAACTGAAAACGTCTTAGATTTGAACTCATAAATAATAATAATGTATCTGTTTACTGATTTTGATACATTTGCAGTACCTGTAATTTATACTGCAAATTTTTAAAGACGTTAAGATAAAGAAATCAACCTTTAACCCTTCCGCGACCCTAACACAGGGATTACGCAGGGATTAAACCACAACATCAAAACCACGACAGATGAAGTGAAGTGACACTTGTTCTAGTGAAGGATCCTAAGGAGAACACATGGATGCTTCTGAAGAGATCATGAACATTTCTCTGTTGACCTCAGCAGACCTCTGTAGATCACAGCCTTCCTCCAAAATGACAACAGCTCAAAAACTGCTTAGGAAGAACTAGAAGAACACAACAAAACCGCTCAGGTGTTCATCCAACCCCCCTTACAACCATGGGTGTAGATTTGGCATGGAAGGAGGTGACGTGTCCCCACTAATACCCAGCAATCACTGAATTTTCCCCACCAATAATTCAGTCCAAGAGTGCAGGAACAGTTGCATTTGCATAGTTAGACCCATTTTGATGTATTTTAGAAAGCGTGCCAAAAAAAAAAAAGCTGCAGATTGCACGCCCTCTCAAAGTTTCTTCAAGAACTTTTCTAGTTTAGCTATTCGGTCTTACAGTGTAACTTTTACTTCACAATGTTGACCTGTACTTCAGATCAGATTGTCCATTAGTGTCACTGGTTTAGCCTGCTGATAGCCTTCAAAGGTTTTGACTCTAGGTTCAAAAGATCCCAAACCCTCAGACCCACCATTCTACCTGACAAAACTATCTGAACAGGACAAGTAGAAAACCAAAAAAGATCCCAGACAAGACCCCGATTTATTTTATGGCCTGGTGTGATTCCAAAAGAGGTGCTCACACCCCTATGACAAACGATCAATCTCACAAAACCCCTAATCAGGAGTATTAGTCTCTATTAGTAGGCAGAAAAAGGAGGCTGATGTGCAGTCGGATATGACCAAGGCACAGAGTCACTTCCCTATTGAGCTTCATTATATCTCTTTCACATACATGACTGAGTAGTCCCTGTATTATAATGCAGGAGATGAAGGATGTGTGTCACATCTTCTGTTTTCTGCAAAACAAAGCATTTTCTAACTGACTTCTGCAAAGTAAAGCATTCTAACTAGTTTAGCAGGTTCCACTACATGAGCATAGCATATTTCAACATTCTGAAATTTTAACACCAGTCCTTTTTGTGATAACTCTTCCTCCTCTGAGCACGGTTGATTGAAGGGGACAGCTTTCTTCCAAACAAGTCCCTTTTTCCTAGTGGGAAGTTGTTAAAGTTTTATAATTTAAAAATAAAATCTTTGGCATCTTCTATAGCCAACCATACAATCAGTCAGATCGTAAGCTTTTGCACCACACAGAATAGAGCTGTTGCTGCAAAACAGTGAGGAGTAAACTAGCGTGTTTATGTTAATAAACATTTAAAAGCATTAAATCAGTCAGTTCACCTATTTTAATTTAGCTGTGTGATAAACACCCCAATTACATTTGTGTAAATCTAATGACACCGAACAGGCACATCAGTGTTATTCAAGTGAGACAAAAAAAATCTATGTGCATAAAAACATTCTCATTGGCCAGGGTTTTCCACCACGTCATGAACTTGTAAATCCAGCTTCTTTATGTAATGCACCAAGAGGATTTTATAGGTAGAAGAAGTGAAGAGCAATATTTTTTCATTGCAATAATTTAATTCTCTGCTGGTGTCTCGACTCCAGAATCAACAATTCCAAGTTAATTCTGTGTAAGTAGCTTCTGATATTAAACATAAATTAAATCGTTAATTTGTTTTAGCTTTTCTTCTATCTGACGGTTGTCTAAAACAAAAAATGTCAAGCTGAGATTTTCTTTGTTGGTTTTTATCCTTTTTTTTTTCCATTCCAGACAACTTATAACATCTTTTATCCCTGTCTGTAAGTGTTTATTACATTTGACGGAGCCAAAGTTAAAGTCATTTACTGTCAACAGTGGAACCTTGACTTGTTTGTTGGATGATCAGATCAGACCGGACTTGTTTGCATAAATGCTTCTATTTAAAGAATTTTAAGAATCTTTAAAAAGAAACCGATGACCTGATAGGGATGGTTCCTATCAGATTAGAAATAACCTGCTGGTGACAGCAACACCTACCACAGCTATCGTAACTCCTACTTTGAGGTGTTTGTGTCTCATTTAAAACTGGAGTGGAGTTTATGTGAAGGATGTGAACGTTGATACATTCTTAAAAATATATAAATCCTTATATGATAAGAACTGCCCTATACTGGTTCGTAGAAAAAAGAACAATACTAATGTAGAACCATGGTTAACTAAGGCACTACTAAAATCTTGTAAGAGGAAAAATAAATTATACAGAGATTTTGTCAGACTTCGAACCAAAGCCACAGAAATGAAGTACAAGATATATAAAAATAAACTGACAACATTAATAAGACAAGCAAAAAAAAGATTATTATAATTTAAGGTTGAAGGAAAGCACAGGTGACATGAAAAGAACATGGAGAATTCTGAATAGTGTCATAAGACCCAGGTCTCAACATGCCCATTATCCAGATTTCTTTACTAAAGGAGATGAGATCTTGAGGGATAGAAGTGAGGTGGTAAATGAATTTAATTCATTTTTTGTAAACATAGGACCAAGTTTGGCCAAATCTGTGAAAACACAAACTAATGAGGGTGGAAAAATACAAGGAGGGAGTAGAATTCTACAGCCTATGTTTTTAGGGGATGTAAGTGAAAATGAAATCTTGATTATAGTAAAGAAAAGTAATAATAAAACATCCATTGACAGTGATGGGATTGACATGATGATTGTAAAGAAAACAACTGATTATGTTGTTAAACCATTTACTCATATTTGTAATGTGTCTGTTCAGAGTGGCATATTTCCAGAAAAAATGAAAACTGCATAGGTAATTCCAATATTTAAAAATGGTGATAGATATACTTTTGATAATTACAGACCAATCTCAGTGCTAGAGAAATGGTTTGTTCAAAAACTAGACGGCTTTATTGAGAAGAAGAACCTGCTGAGTGAGAGTCAGCATGAATTTCGATCACATAAATCTACATCCCTGGCATTACTAGAATTAAATGAAGAACTTACATCAGCAATAGAAAGGAAACAATACACAGTGTTTATTGTTGAACCAAACTGTGTCTCCTACATCCACTCTGGAATACTGAGCTCCTCTTCGCTCATCAGCATAAATCTTTGCTTTTCCTTTTTGTTCAGCATCTCTGTCACGAACATCCAAATCCATAGTTTTAGTTTCAGAAATATCTGGAAACTTTCCTCTCATTTTCCTGGAAAACAGAAGTTCTGCTGGACTTCTGCCAGTGGTCGGATGTTCAATGCTACGATAAACAGTAACATATTTTCTCAGTTCACGTTTCCAGTCAAGTCCTGAAGCTTGTGCAATCCTGATTCTCTTCATCAGTGATGCATTTTGTCGTTCGACTTCTCCGTTAGCTTGAGCCCATTTCGGTGTTGTTCTGATGTGTTTAATTCCATTAGTTTCACAATATTCTCTGAATAATTCAGACTTGAACTGTGGCCCATTGTCTGATTTAATGGTCACTGGTAGTCCATGTCTACTAAAGATGCAGTCAATGGAGTCAATAACCTTTTCTGCAGTTGTAGACATCATTACATCATACTCATAATAGCGACTGTAGTAATCTATCAATACAAGTATGGAGTGATTTGAGGGTAATGGTCCAAGTATGTCCACAGCGACATCTTGCCAAGGTCCATCCGGTAAAAGTGTATTTCTCAGCGGTTCCGGCGGATCAGGTCTGGCCACTATTTGACATCCATGACATGCTTTGCAGAACTTTTCCACTGCCTTGTCCATACCAGGCCACCATACCTTTGTTCTGAGATGTTGCTTGGTTCCAACAATCCCTAAATGACCTTCATGAGCTATTGCAAGTGCTTTTGCTCTGAGCAGCTCTGGTAGAACTAGGCGAGTTCCTCTTAAAACAATGTGTCCTATCACACACAGTTCAGTTGCAATGGGTGCATATGTTTTGCATTTCTCAAAACGCCCGTTTTCAATCTCTTTTCGAACCTCCATTAACTCTGGATCTGTAGCAGAAGCTTTTTCTACCTCCTTTGTGGTAATTGCTTTTGGAGTAGCATTTACTGCAACAAATCTCACATACTCCTCTGATTCATGTTTGTGCTTCTCTTTCGGTGCGGTGTCTGACAGCAGTCTTGACAGTGAATCTGCAATGTTTTGTTTTCCAGCGATGTGTTTCACCTTAAAATCATATGGTTGTAGTCTGAGAACCCATCTCTCTATCCGTGCACATGGTTTAGATCTCTGACTGTAAATGACTTCTAAAGGCTTGTGATCTGTAATAAGGTCAAACTTTCTACCATACACATATGGGTGTAGTCTTTCGCATGCCCATACTAGAGCTAGTGCTTCTCTTTCTGTTTGAGAGTATCTTCGCTCACAGTCTGTTAGGCTACGACTCACATAGCACACTGGTACTTCTTCCCCTTCCTGTTCCTGTATTAGCACTGCTCCCAAGCCTACTGGACTAGCATCTGCTATTATTTTAGTGGGGGGTTCTTTGTCAAAATAAGCCAAAGTACCTGCTCTAGCTAGTTCCACCTTCAATGTTTGAAATGCTTGCTTTTGCTCTAACCCGAATGTAAATTAAACTTCTTTTCGAGTTAATCGTCTTAACGGTTCTGAGAGTGTAGCAAACTGAGGTATGAACCTGCTGCTAAAACCTACTAGTCCTACAAAGCTTCTCACCTCTGCAGCATTCCTTGGTTCTCTTGCCTCTGTTACAGCCTTTACTCTCTCTTCAGTTGGTCCAATGCCTTTTTGAGTCAGCAGTATTCCCATGAATACAAGTCTGTCCATGTTGAACTGACACTTCTCTGGATTTAGTGTTAATCCACATTCAGAGAGTCTTTTCATGACAGCATGCAGGCACTTGGCATGCGTTTCCTGGTCTGGTGCATGTATGATTACATCATCTGAGATGTTCTCAACTCCTTCAATGCCCGCCAGCGCATTAGCAATCTCGTGTTGGTATTGTTCACTGGCTGAAGAAACTCCGAATATCAGTCTTTTGTATCTATACACTCCGTTGTGCACTGCAAATGTTGTGATATCCCTGGACTCCGGGGTCAGCTCCAGCTGATGATAGCCCCACTTGAGATCTAATTTGCTGAAGATTGCAGAACCATTCAGTCCTTGAAGTATTTCGTCGACTGTGGGAATGGGGTATCTTTCTCTGATTATTGCCTCATTTGCTTTCCTCATATCCAAGCACATCCTTATATCTTTGTCACCTTTCTTTGGTAGCACCACAATGGGATTTACCCACGGTGTAGGTCCTTCTACACGCTCCACAATGTCCATGTTAATCAGTTCATTTATCTTTTTCTCAACTGCATCCCTTAAATGGTAGGGTATGCGTCTCAGTGGTTGTGCAACTGGTTTCACATCTGGGTCAATATACAGACTAATCTGCTTGGTGTTTAGTTTTCCTACACCTTTGAATACCTGTGGATATTGTTCTTTAAGAGAGTGTTTCAAATCTGTGACAGCCGCCACATTTTCACCTATTTTCAGCACCCCTAATTTTAGAGCAGTCCCTTTCCCCAGGAGTGGTTCCCCATCGCCTCTTATGACAATGAACTCAGCCTCCTCAGTTCTATCACCAATCTTGATTTCCGTTTTGAACACACCTTTAACAGGTAACGCCTGTGTTGAGGAATATGCATACAGATTCCTCTGCTCTTTGGGTACATAAGAATGACATTTTATCTTCTCGCTTTTTAGCTGTTCCCACACATTTTCTCCCATTATATTACTTGTAGCACCTGAGTCAATTAGCATTTTCAGCTTCACTCCCCCCACCAGAAAACTTAGCTTCTCAAACATGTCATCATCTTTTACAATGAATGCATAATCATTTTGTTCAACCACATTCACATTTTGCTTCTTATGTCCTTTTGTACGACACATTTTTGAGAAATGGTCCTTACCCATTACACTTGTGACACATTTGTCCTCGTGCTGGACATTTGGGATCTTTACCCATGTGATCTGTATATCCACACCTGTAACACTGTCTGTCGGTTTTATTCTCCTCTTTGATTTTTCCCTTTGGTTTCATGTGCTTTCCTTTCTTTGTTATGGAAATCCGGTTGACCGTGTCCTCATCCTTCTTCTCCCCGGTGATGCTCATTGCTGCCAGCTGCTCTTCCACTCGTTCACACTGCGAAGCCACCTCCAATGTGCGAGTCAACGTCAGACCTGGACCCTCTTCGAGTAATTTTCTCCGTACATATTCAGAAGTGCATTTACTCAGAATGGCGTCTCTTATTTGATTATCTTTATCTCCTTGAAAGTCACAGTCTTTAGCAGCATGTCTTAAACGTGTACAAAATTGTTGTACCGTCTCACCTTGTTTCTGGGACAACTTGTGGAATGTTTGGCGTGCATATGCTGAATTCACTTGAGGAACAAAATATGCGTTAAGTGCAGTCACCGCAGCCGCGTAGTCCAGCACCTCACCCGTCTGTGGCAAGGTGGAGAAAATGTCTTGCACATCCTGTCCGGCCAAGTGTAGTAGAAGAGCACGTCTCCGCTGCTTAATAGCATTCGTAGCATCATTATTTAAAATTAGCCCTTTTCCATCTGCATATAATTCAAAAGACGTCAACCACCGTGTCCATCTTGGTCCGAGTGTAGCTGGTTCCGAGTAGCAAGCAAACGGTTGAATACCTGATTTCTCCATGAGAAAAAGTTCTCCGTCTCCTTTCTTTCCCCCTCGTTTTTTTTTTTTTTTTTTTTAGCTCGCTGAGCCTTCGACAGGTGTCCATGCTTTAGAAAATCCAAAACACAGTCCGCATCATCCTCGTCGCCATTGTTGTGTGTCTTGCCTTTATACTTAAATTAGGCCGAGCACTTCAATTAAATCAATACGTCCAGTACTGTCTTTTCTGTACTTTTATTGAACAGCTTCCATAAACACCAGCCGGCCATAACACGAGGCTCCTTCCACTCCCCTTCCGCTCTCCGGCGCCCATCACGTAAAACATACTAACCAATACATGACATTCATGACTGGTTAAACAGTTATTTGGCTAAAAGAAATCAATTTGTACAATTAGATGATGAAATTTCAAATTCTCTAGAGATTATTCATGGAGTCCCACAGGGATCAGTGTTGGGTCCAAAGCTTTTTATTTTGTATATTAACGACATTTGTGATGTGTCCAGAGTATTACAGTTCAGATTGTTTGCTGATGATACGAATATATTTTGTTCTGGGATTGATTTAAAAATCATTTTAGAAAAGATAGTTTGTGAGATGTCTAAACTCAAGAAGTGGTTCAAGGACAATAAATTGTTTCTCAATTGGAATAAAACAAAATTCATGGTTTTTGGTAACAGGAAAATTGATGACTGTCACGTTGTCTATTGATGATGTTTTAGTTGAAAGAGTAAATGAAGTCAGATTCTTAGGGGTTGTCTTCTTGGATCATAAACTTAATTGGAAATCTCACATAAAATATATAAAACAAAAACTTTCTAAAAGTATTGGTCTTTTAAACAAAGTCAAAAGTGTTCTAGAAACATCAACACTTCAGACATTATATCACTCATTTATTGTTCCATATTTGACTTATTGTATAGAGGTTTGGGGCAATACATATAAAACAAATACTAATCCTTTGTTTCTGTTACAGAAGAAAGATTTGAGAATTTTACATAAAGTACATCCAAGAGAACATACTAATGGATTGTTTGTTCTGTCAAAAATTATGAAATTCAGAGATTTGGTTAATTTGAAAACTTTACTAATTATGTTCAAGGCTAGAAATAAGTTACTGCCAGCAGAGTTAAAGAAGTTTTTTGTTTTGATCACAAATAATGGAAAAAGTAGAAAGAAGTTTGAGTTTAAAAGAATATTTGTACGGACTACATTAAAGTAAATGTGCATTTCAATATATGGAGTAAAACTATGGAATAACCTGGATGATGATTTGAAAAAATGTACAACTACTGATCAATTTAAAAAAATGTATAAAGATGAAATTATAAAATCCTATGATCTCGTGAGTTAATGATAGAGGATTGATATGTTTTAGTTCTGATATTGTTTGTAAAGAAAAGAAAGCTGTTTACTTTTTGTGTGTATAAGGCCATTTTGTAATTTGTATTCAGTTGAAGGGGGTAGGTCATATAAGATTTTTCTTCTTCCTCCCCCCTTTTCACTCAAATGATTTGCATTTTGATTTGACGTTTGTACTTTGACATTTTTTTGAGTGAAATAAAGTTATTGAATTGAAAAAAATTGAAATTTATGAACAAAAATTGTTCTAGAGTAGCTAGATTAAAAAAGACGTTAGTCCAATTGCTCTGTGCATTAATTGTTACACACAAAACTGCAGCAGAAGCAGGATCAATTCGTGGCAGTGGCAGCCTGGATGGTACTCCCGTGGCATGCCACGAGATTTGCCACTAGATTTTAGACTTGCCACGAGACTTGCCACCTTTCTGTGGCATACCACGAGATTTGCCACTAGATTTTAGACCTGCCACGACATTTGCCACTAGATTTTAGACTTGCCACGAGACTTGCCACTAGATTTTAGACATGCCACAACATTTGCCACTAGATTTTAGACTTGCCACAAGACTTGCCACGAAATTTTAGACTTGCCACGAGACTTTAGACTTGCCACGAGAATTGCCACGAGACTTTAGCCTTGCCACGAGATTTGCCACGAGACTTTAGACTTGCCACGAGACTTTAGACTTGCCACGAGACTTTAGACTTGCCACGAGATTTGCCACAATAAACCTGACAGACGTTTGCCACATGAGAGTTGCAAATTACATTTTGTTGGCAGCCACATTTAATTTACGTTATTAAACCCGAAGCACTCACAGAGAGCAGTGTTTGCGAAAACACGCCGAACCGTCGGACATTACCGACGTAATTTAAAATTGTCCGACGTAAAACTGAAAATCGTCGGACACTTTGACCGGTGTGCTGCTTCGCTCACTCTCTCTCTCCTTTTCTCTCTCTGTCGCTCGTGCGCCTCTTTTCGCGCATGCACCTGTCTCATTCACTCGCGTGCCGATGAGAAATGTCAGACTTCATTGCCTCCGATCAATTAGGAGGTTCTGAGTTTTATTTTCCTCTGGAGCTTCTAGGTGGACATAGACTGACGTTTCAGCGTTCAGATTCAGAACCAGACGTGAGATCTGCGTCGGCCTCTGTCTTATCTAATATTAGCTTCCTAAACGAACTGTAACCACCACGATTTAGTTTTTATTCAGTCCGTTCTTCCTTGTCCATCATTATTTGAAGATCAAACAAACAGTTCCGTCGGACAATATTAAAATACATCGGTAATGCCCGACGTGTTTCCTTCCTGATGAGACACAGAACAGCTGATGAGGTTTCACCTGAAAGTGCTGCTGATCGTCCCCTGAACAAAGCCAATATGATCTAGTAACTCTGTTAACTGGTTACTTTAGGATGAGGAACCAAACTACAAGAGGAAGAAGTTTTAAGAGTGAAGGAGTGAGAACAGGAGGGTAATCTGAGAACTTCACAGATTATTCTGCTGTTATGGTTACAACCTCTGAAGAGGAGAGTGGGATGAAGGAGAGAATAGAATAGAATAGAATAGAATAGAAATCCTTTATTATCCCTCAGTGGGGAAATTCAGGTGCACCAGCAGCAAAGTTACAGGTAAATATAAGTAAATAAATACATTTTAATAAAAATCAGAATAACTACCTGACTGTAAAGTAATTTAGAGCATAAACAATAATAACAACATAATAAAATACTGCTCAATCATTAAAATGCCATAATCAGATCCTGATTGACAGAAAAGTGAAACTGAACAGAATTCCTGAGTGAAACTAGACCAGCAGCATCCTGGGTCTTTAGAGTCAAACTGACTCAGTATTATGGTGGTCTGATGTTGTATAGGTGTTGCTTATTGCCTCTTGTTGCCTGTATTTAAACCACATTCTTAGTGTCTTTTTAACTGCTGGCAGTTTTTTAAATTGAGTTTTAGACTCATTGAAGGCATTTTTATACTTGGCCTGTTGTTCTTTGAATTGTTCTGTTTTATTATTGTATTTACTGTCTGTATTTGACTGTGTTCAGTGCTTTGACCTGCCTTGATTGGTGGTGGGAAGACACCATTTGTCAACTCTATGGAATAATAGAGTAATAACTGTAAATAGAAAGTCATTATTTATTAGTAGTTGGTTTGAGCGTGGTATCATATTTGTAACTGACTTGATGTATTTGAATGCTAATCTGTTGGATTTTGAGTCTTTCAAACAGAAATATGATCTAGCTTGTACCAAGAAAGAGCACCAGATGGTGTGTAAAGCAATTCCTTTGGCTTTAATACAGCTAATATATAACAATGTTATTCTTAGTAGTTAGACCAGTACTGCCCACCCGAAAAATAGGTGATGTTCATCTTTTAGACAAGAAACTTTTTAACACGGTTATCAACTCACATTTTAAATCCACTCTCTTTCATGGTCATAATACAGAAAGATATATGCAAACTATCAATACAAACCAATCTTTCATGGAAAAGGCATTCTCTAAATTTGTGAAATGGCCATTATCACCAAAAATTAAAGAAACAC
>SSNR01000093.1:1034425-1063607 GCA_006937965.1 Callopanchax toddi
AAAAAAAAGAAAAAAGAAGTCAACAATTTATTTCAAAATTTAAAAATGATATAAATGTTAACTGTTCTTTCTGTCAAGAACATGTCGAAACAACCACTCATTTATTTTGGTCATGTACATTTACTCATAAATTCTGGAAGGACTTCAACAAATTTATCAATGAAACTGTTTCCTTTGAATTTCACCTCTACTTTAAGACTGTCATTTTTGGTGTTCATCATTTTGTTAACAGAAATGAGAATGCTCTCTTTTTTATAAATATGTGTTTATTTTTGGCAAAATTTCACATACACAAAAGCAAATTTACTTGAGGAAAACCTGAACTCTTTGTGCTGAAAAAAGAACTTGAACAATATTTGAGAACAATCTCATCAAAAAACAAGAAGGCTCTCAAAACTGTTGAAATCTGTAAACTATTGAATGTTTTCATGTAATAAAAACTCTTGCACGTCTCGTTTTATTTTTTTTTTAATGTAATTTCTTACTTATTTAATTATTTGTATATTTTATTTATCTTGATATTTAGTGTCTTGTCTATTATGATTCTTAAATTTCTTGTCATCTGTTCTTATCTGACTGTACTTGTTAAAATTCAATAAAGAAAAAAAAAGTCAACAAGTACAAAATTCACTTTGTAACCTCTGATAATAAATGATAAATAAAACACAACGACAAGGGATCGAACCTGCACTCTTCCGATTGCCTACCTCGCATCATATCCAGTGAGCTATAGACGTTCTAGTAGATTTCGCTTCCTGATCTATTTTCTGACTGTAAGCGGAGACCCGAATAACACTCGTTGCTTTTACTAAAAATGTATTGGTGCTGTAAACAATAAAACACAGACATTTCCATTAATCTGACACTCCCCGGACAACGCGGACAAGATACGAAAAGTGGACATGTCCAGGGGGAAATAAGACGTTTATTCATCCTAGTAAAATCTGGTGGCAGGTCTAAAGTCTCGTGGCAATTCTCGTGGCAAGTCTAAAGTCTCGTGGCAAATCTCGTGGCAAGGCTAAAGTCTCGTGGCAATTCTCGTGGCAAGTCTAAAGTCTCGTGGCAAATCTCGTGGCAAGTCTAAAATTTCGTGGCAAGTCTTGTGGCAAGTCTAAAATCTAGTGGCAAATGTTGTGGCATGTCTAAAATCTAGTGGCAAGTCTAAAATCTAGTGGCAAATGTCGTGGCAGGTCTAAAATCTAGTGGCAAATCTCGTGGTATGCCACAGAAAGGTGGCAAGTCTCGTGGCAAGTCTAAAATCTAGTGGCAAATCTCGTGGCATGCCACGAGAGTACCATCCACTGCCACGAATTGATCCTGCTGTCTCTCCAAAACTGCATTCTGACAAATTGTCTCCCCAAAATGTGTTTTTATTTTATTATGGAATAAAACCCCATGCACTGACAACTAAGTTTGTTTATTTTCCATTCCTTTTTGCTGTACTGGGAGGAGGTCACGAATGAAAAACTGTCTATCACATGACCAACACAGAGACATGCAACCATGCACACTCCTAAAGTCAAATGTATAAAAATGAGACACATTGCTGTCCAACTAACCTAATTATTTTTAAAAATTAGGATTATGACCTAGAGGACCAACTGATGGTATTATGCTAAGGTTTACATATGACATACATATGACAGATGAGGATTTCAGTTTTAGATTCATTTAATTGTAAAACGTTCTCAGCCATCCAGTGTTTAACAGAGTCTAAACACGTCAGCTATAACTGTAGCAGACGTCAGCATAGAGGTGGTAGGAGATGTCATTGAAAGAGCTCAGGATGTGCTGAAGGGGGAGCAGATAAAGGAGGAACAGCAGAGATCCCAACACTGCACCTTGTGGGACACCATGGGCGAGGAGAATAGAGGACGACCTGTATTTGGAGACAGCCACAGAGAAATAATAGCTGTTGAGAAATCAAATGTTTGAAGCTAAAATGTTATTTTATGCATTAAATTGTGTTACTGCTGCTGATCACTTTAAAACCTGTCTATATATATATATATATATATATATATATATATATATATATATATATATATATATATATTTTTTTTTTTGTTAAAACAGTTTAAAACATATTTTTTAAGATTATTTTTGAAAACAGCCGTTTCCAAATAAACACCCCCAGAAAGCTTGACTTAAAGGACTTTTGTGCAGCACTGTAATTCACTGTATTCAGAAGAACTAACTTATCATAATTTTAAAAATAATTTATGTTTTACTGAAAATAGATAATTTGCTATATCCCTTCAATAACCCTGGGCAAATTATGCTAGTTTCATTCTTTGACACGTTAAACTAATGATTTTTCATATTTCTCTTTACAAACCAGGTCTTCAGAATGAAGGATTTGAGTCATCGTAGCTCCTCTGTCCAGTTTTAATCTTCATTTGTTGGATGCATTTTCCTGCTAAAGAAATGCCAGAGAGCTCATCTTGAATCACATAAGGAATTCTTTGCCATGGACAATGCCCAATGCAATATGTATCCAAATAACTTGTGCTGTTTTGTCTGCAGTTTGGGTGATTTTCCTGCCTCCATGGCTTTCTTTTATACTTGATCTCATCTTGATCCTGTTAGTTAGTTCTGTGGTTGATAATCTATCTGGCAGCACTGGTTTGATATTTTTTCCACTGCCTGGAGCTCTCATCCTGAAAGGTTTAGGCCAGCTTGCAGGCCTACATGTATTGTGGACAGCAGAGAAAGTGTTCAACTTCATTCCAATACTTACAGACCCAGCAGCAGTAGCCCTCTCTGTTACAACAACAGCTACAGCACTGAGTGTTATCCTCAGATAGAGAGGAAGTCAGAAAATATTACGTTTCACATAAATGCTATCAAACTTTTAAAATCGTTTTATAGGTTGAAAAAGAACAGATCATCTAAATTTGGAAGTGTAAAAGTTTTTGCTTTACATTAGTGAAACACGAGGCCCCATCACTTACTCAGTTTATTCTTATTGGTGTAATGATCAAATAATTCAAGTTTAAAACTGTAAAATATGCCTTTTTATTTAATACTGAAAAATGTACAATATATTCAGTTCTAAATAAAACTGTGTGTTCTGCCCTCCCTGTGCGTCTGGGCGCAGATTGGCAGACAGCGTAAACAGTTCTTCACAGAAGGGCAAAAGCTTGCAGGTTCATGCTTTTATTTTGAAGCCTCTTCAATGAAAGATTAATTTTGATATTTGTAAAACTGTAAACATACAAAGAAAAATACAGTAAATGACAAGTTCTGACTGTCTAGTGCATGTTTACACAAGTACAAGCTATAACATATAGTTATATAGTTGAATGAACAAGAACATTAAAGGTATTTTTAACAAGTGTTGTCCAAAGTCTGCTAGCTTAATGCTAATGCCTATAAGAAAATCTATTCAATGTTGATGGTTAGCGTCTATGGCAAAAAATGGCTCTGAAACTACTTAATAATAATCTGAAAAAGGTTTACAAACAGCCACAGTACTTACAGACATATGTTTCAACACTCTCAAAAGGTAAAACAAGCCTGGATAACAACATTGAGCTGCAACTTTACTCCAGTGGTTACTGTGGTTACTGCAGGGACTCAACAGTTTTCAACTGACAAACAGAGCTTCAATATTTTTCTCTCTGCCACTAGATGGCGATACTGTTCCCTGATTAAGGGCAGCACACTGTGTATAGAGAATAATTAAAATAATAAATATTATAAAAATATATTTGTTATAATGATTCTATAGTCTGGAGTAAACCTGTGGTGGTACTGGGTTTTTGTATTTTGTAAAATATTATATTTTATATAAAACAAAATGTTCACATATATATTAAAAAATCACAATTTAATATAAATTTGTTTTAAAATGTTGCAATCATGAATAAATAAATGACTTTATCTTCATTAAATCAAATTCAACAAAACTGATGTGGGGGTGCTGTTTGTTTTAACATATTAAAAAGTTAAAATTTTTCTATCTCTTTTACAGGTATTTGTTAAAAAAGATCAACATTTCTTTGTTTAATTTGTTCTCAGAAAGATAGTTTTACTGTCATCTAGTGGTCATGATGAGTCATGGTCATGATTAGTTCCTCCTCTGTGTCTAGTTCTGGTGTTTAGTTACTTCTGGTTCATCTTCTGTTAAAAGTCTTTGCTTTGTACTATCAAAGACAAGTCTATGAATAAAATATTGAGGTCTATGAAAACAGATGAATCATAATCTAGCTACAGATTGTAACCCATGTAGCGTCCGGGAAGTCATGTGGGTCGAAGGTCATCTAACTCTGTGACTGAATCCTCACCCTTTTCCTTTGTGAAGAATGCAGTCTTTGAGTCCTGTCCAGCTGTAGAGCAAACAGAATAGATGTCTGAGTGCCAGGAACAAGCCCAACAGTGTTGCTGTTCCAGGTGAGACGTTACAGCCACTGCTATAATGCTCAACCTGACTTATATTTAAGTAGGTTAGTTTGTTTAGAATGACTCTAATTTGACTTGTAAATAATTTCAGACTGGAACTCCGATGATAAATTTGGGTAAGATCAGACCCTGCCTTTAAAATTTTGAATCTTTTCCTGTTCAAAATTAAAATGGTTAGCAAGAACTGTTTATTACATCATACTGTGAAATTACCATGAAAGTTAATCTATCGTAGTTATTCATTCACAATTAGCAATGGTTTTGGTGAAGAATGTCAAAGACAGAAGCCAGCTAATAAAACACTGGACTTCCAGGAAGCAAGTCTAAAGTATTTGGTAGCATGTTAACATGTAGACATGAAGTCTGAACTGGAAATACATGTGTGTGAAGTTTGGGACAGAAAGGTTGTTTCAGTTATGAGTTATGACAGTTTAGATTTTGATGAGATAAAGTCAAATTTTGAGGTCAAACTACATCTAAACAGTTTTATGCAAACCAAGCTGTTGATAACATTTGATGAGTAGCTATTATATTAATTGATGTTTAACTTGATAAGTTAAATGTTTGGGTTGAAGGAAAATTTTACAATGCTTGGTGAAAGCAGATTCTAGGAGGCACTGTTAATCCATTTTACATTGTCTATATATTTTGTTAATGTAACGGACTTTATGCATGGCACACTTAGAATTTCCGGTTTTAATAATACAATAATTCAGAGGAACTCGTGGTATAAAACCAGTTCTCTCTGTATGGATGTTTCAGCTTTTTCCCAGTCATGGATCAGGACAGATTTAGTATCGATGGCTTCCTTGTAATCTCAGGAATGTTAAGATACCAGTTTCATCACACTTTCTGAAAAACTGAATGCAACAGACCTTAAAAACTATTGTTAAAACCAGACGATATACTTTACAGTTAAAATAGCTTCAATAAAACGGAGGTATTGGTAGTGGGTGAATTTTTTTTGTTTTCTTCTTTTAAAATCTCCACATGTTTGCAGGCCATTGGTCGCTCATTAACTCACATGCTTTAAAGGTGTGGTAAACTCTTTTTTTTTTTTTTTTTGCAGTGTTCTCTAGCGTAAATAAATGATGTGTGTAATTTTTATAAAGAAGAAAGCTATGATGCTTCTATTATAGGATGTAGAAGTTTGCTGTTTCAGACCTGTGCTTGAAACAGCAAGATTCTCATTAGTATTAATGATATTCACACCCTTCGCTTCTGATTGGCTCTAGGTATTTGATCCTGAATGAGAGACAGCAAAATAACCTGGCAGCCAGACCCGTGGATAAACTGCCGGTCTTGTTTACTAAAGGCCGGTTCACACGGCAGGATTTTTAACCTGATTTTTGCCCCGATTCTTCTCTTCCAACAAAGACACGCCTGATCACTAAAGATAATCTTATCAGATATTCCTCTCGTGTGTGGTGGGTTAAGAGTGCTCTGGTCTGCTTGGAATGCCGTCAGAACTGCTCTGATTGCAAATCTGGAAAATTGAACATGTTGGATTGTCTAGACCTGACTGCAGCGTGTGTGCTGTCCCCCGAGAATCTGCCTGTGGAGATTGACATGTAGCCAATCAGAGAGCGAGTTGACAGACTCCACTGCACGGAGCGAAAGGAATCTCTCATCAAAACAGCTGCTTGGATTTTTAAAACAAGTTCATTGTTTTTAATAAAAATAAAGCCTGTCATGTTTGTTTACTCCGAAGACACGTTTGATCTCGTGAAGTTCTGCGAGATTTCACGTCTGATCTGGGAAAGTTCGTGTGTAAAATCAGTTCGTGTGTGAACCCACCACACACTGTAATCAGAACGATCAATGTCCGCGATTAAAAAAAATAATTTTCTCGCCACGTGTGTGGTCTCTTATGATTTAAAATCGGCCGGCAATTTGAAAATCCTGCTGAGTGAACCGGCCTTAAGCTAAAGTTGAAGGAAATATTTTAAGAACCGCTCTGCGTTTGTCAATGAATGTTTCAGAAGGGTAATACTCACATGTGAGCTTATATTTTCTCCTAAAAGCTCAAAACATTTTGCTGTTCAGCCGAACCGAGCTGAAAGCTGTCTGTAGCATGTAGGAGTTGCTATGTAACCAACTAGCTTGTGTGGCTAACCACAATATCTCAAAATGACTGCTAATATTGCCAAGAGTGCCCTTTTGAACATGTGGTTGGAAGTAGAAAGGACATCTTGAGTTAGTTTATTTATTTTCAAAAAAGGGGAAAACTGAGGCACTCAGGAGTGTAGAATAAAAAGCCTTTACTGAACCATGGCTAGAAGATTAAAAAATGTCGACTAGTTTCAGCCACTAAGGGCCTTCATTAGGACAGCAAATGTTTGTAAGTGAGTGATCACCCATTATAATTAGTCCCAGCTGTGCCTACAGGAAGTGACATCATAGTTAAAAATATATATAATGGCTAATTAGTGTGTATAAGAGGTTTTCACATGTGTGTATAAGAGGCTTTCAGTTGTGTGTATGAGAGGTTTTGTTTTCACGTGTGTATGAGAGGTTTTGTTTTCACGTGTGTATGAGAGGTTTTCACTAGTGTGTATGAGAGGTTTTCACATGTGTGTATGAGAAGTTTTCACTAGTGTGTATGAGAGGTTTTCACATGTGTGTATGAGAGGTTTTCACTAGTGTGTATGAGAGGTTTTCACGTGTGTGTATGAGAGGTTTTGTTTTCACGTGTGTATGAGAGGTTTTGTTTTCACGTGTGTATGAGAGGTTTTCACATGTGTGTATGAGAGGTTTTCACATGTGTGTATGAGAGGTTTTCACATGTGTGTATGAGAGGTCTTCACTAGTGTGTATGGGAGGTTTTCACTTGTGTGTATGAGAGGTTTTCACATGTGTGTATGAAAGGTTTTCACTAGTGTGTATGAGAGGTTTTCACATGTGTGTATGAGAGGTTTTCACATGTGTGTATGAGAGGTTTTCTCTAGTGTGTATGAGAGGTTTTCACTAGTGTGTATGAGAGGTTTTCACGTGTGTGTATGAGAGGTTTTGTTTTCACATGTGCGTATGTGAGGTTTTGTTTTCACATGTGTGTATTAGAGGTTTTCACTAGTGTGTATGAGAGGTTTTGTTTTCACATGTGTGTATAAGAGGTTTTCACTTGTGTGTATAAGAGCTTTTCACATGTGTGTATGAGAGGTTTTGTTTTCACATGTGCGTATGAGAGGTTTTGTTTTCACATGTGTGTATAAGAGGTTTTCACTTGTGTGTATAAGAGCTTTTCACGTGTGTATGAGAGGTTTTGTTTTCACATGTGTGTATCAGAGGTTTTCACTAGTGTGTATAAGAGGTAACTTGGAATAATGCCCCTGGTGGCCCCTCATTAAAAAAAAAGGTTTTTGAGTTAACCATACCTCTATAGAGATACTCCACCAGAAAGTAATTTACAGTTAAAACACTTTAAGTGAATGGTAATGTAATGCCCCCAAATGCGTTACTACCTCTGAACTTTGACCTCTAGATCATCACAAATAATAACCATCTTTTTCCCAATAACTTGGAATAAAATGACTCTGTTATTATGTAACCTGAATCAACATTCCTTCCAGGACCCGGTCGTGTCGGAAGACTCAGAAGACTTTCTTTAGTTAATAATTAAACTTAAAGACTCTTTGATGTCTCATTCTAAAGGACACTACCTTTAATCCACTGTCTTAAAATGTCTTAATGTGATTAATGCATTTTCTTCCAGTATTAATGAATGTTGATCCATACATCAGTATTATTTCACATACATACTGATAAAGGTTATGAAAACCACGTCACTCATTACTACAACCAATAAGAGTTAGCGGTCTGAGTCACGTGACATTAATAACTCCTCATTGGCCCACGTCTCATTAGAGACTCCTTTAACTTCCGACCCCAGAAGCTAAAAACAAAAGAGAGAAAGAGAGAGAGAAGAAAGCTAAGAGAGCGGTTCTGGTTCCGACACTGACCAGACCTCACGTCTCAGCTGTCAACCTCTACACAGCTGACGCTAGTTGCCGGCTCATCCGGAGACGGTCCATCAGCCCGTCTGAGCCGATGAAACCAGCTTCCCTCTGAGGTCAGACACCTTCAGTCTGACGCTCCGTTATGGGAATGCCAGCCCTCGACGCTCCCTGCCAGAGATGGGTCATCTAAACTTCGTATCTACGGACGACACCATGGTCTCCGGCGGCCCCAGGCCCCCACAGCCATCTGATCCTGACCGAGGAGGGAACACCACCTCCGCGTTGTCTCATCCGACTCCAGCGGTGTTGATCCATCGAACGCAGTTAAGTACCACAACTCTGGTAAAGCTTAAAGGCCTCTTGATAAAAGCTAACAACTTTAGCTCACTCAAACTAGTTACTGATCCATCCGTAACTAGTACCCCTTAATTAGAATCCTTAATCTAAATTAAGTAAAAATAAAAAAAAATAAATATACAATAGGGGTTTTCATAGACTTAAAAAAAGCATTTGATACTATAGATCATTCTATTTTAATTTCTAAGTTATATACATATGGGGTGAGAGGAGAACCTTTAAAATGGTTAAGTAGTTATCTGGATAACAGACAACAGTTTGTACAGTTTGCTGGTCAAACATCTGATTATATGAAAATCGAATGTGGAGTTCCACAAGGGTCGGTGTTGGGACCTAAACTTTTTGTTTTGTACATTAATGACATCATCTCTGTGTCAAAGTTGTTACAGTTTGTTTTATTTGCTGATGACACAAACTTTTTTAGTTCTGGAGATGATTTAAAAGCTTTATCAGAAATGATAATGAAGGAAATAGTTGAACTTAAAAAATGGTTTGATACAAATAGATTATCATTAAATTTAAAGAAAACTAAGTTTATGGTTTTCACAAAAAAGAAAATAGATACACAAGTTAAATTGAGTATGGATGGGGAGGATATAGAAAGAGTGTTTGAGTTCAGGTTTCTGGGCGTTCTAATAGATGATAAACTGACATGGAAATCTCATATAGCCTATATTAAAACAAAAATTTCAAAGAGTATTTCTGTTATGAATAAAGCTAAATTTGTGTTGGACAGTAAGGAAGTTGCGATGTTGCGATCGCAACTATTAACGCAAATTCAACCATTTGCTGCAACTTTGTTGCGGACTTGCAATTTTCACCAATCACCGCAACTTTTCCGCAAATTTGACCAATCATCTTTGTTTTTGTCAGATTTCGTCATCTTCTTTGACCAATCAGAGCCATTCGGATAAGTTTTGACCAATCCCGTTGCCTCCAGCTGTGTTTGCTTCCGGTTTTTGAGCTCAGAGCCGCTAAACCCCGGTCGGTTTCCATCAGATATTACGGCTAAAATAAAAGCAAATCAATTTCCTGAAGTATTACTCCAGAGTGGTGGAAAGCTGTTGTGAACCAAACACAACGTTGTGGTGGATTATACATGAAAATCGTCGCTTGACAAAAACTTTTTGACCGCAAAACATGGAGGAGATTAGCTGAAAAGAGGAGCAGAGACGGGCTGGGGTCTGATAGGAGTGACAAAAGAAACGAGGTGAGTTCTGTTTAATGTCCGTATTTGGACAATGTGAGAAACTAGATTTAAAAATAACTTATGTTTGTCCTAAACTGTGTGCTGAGTCGGCGGATTTGATATTCTGTGAAAAGTATTTTAAATAAATCGGACCGTCAGAGTTAACGTGAATTCCTTTGAACGTTGTTTATTTTTTAAACACGCGATTAACCACGTGACGTTTGTATTCAGTGAACACGAGGAACCGCTTGTCTTTTCTAAATTTATTCTGCTGAATTAGTGAACCTTTGAGGTGAATCTCTGAAAGTGAAAGAGTCACTCACGCTGTAACATCTGAGTGACGCTGAGACAGGCTGTCAGCTGTTCTGTCATGGAGATTACATCATCTTGTAGTCTTTATTTGATCATGAAACAGCGCATACAGTGTGTGTGTGTAAAGAGGTTAACTGTGTGTGCATATAAACTAAATAAAACCTTTAAGAAATTTTAAAAATGATTGAAAAAAATCGCAACTTTGACCGCAACTTTTAGAAAAATGTGCCGTGAAATCAGTCATTTTAGATCGCAACAATCACAAAAAATCCCCGCAACTTCCTGGAGGGACTGATTTTATATTATTCTTTGATTTTACCATATTTAAGTTATTGTGTGGAGGTGTGGGGCAACACATATGAAACTAACATAAAGCCTTTGTTTATTTTACAGAAAAAAGCAGTGAGAATTATACACAAAGTAAATCGAATATATCACACCAATTCACTATTTATTAAATCCCAAATTATGAAACTGAAAGACTTAATTGAGTTAAGAACATTATTGGTTCTTTACAGGGCAAAATGTCAGGTATTGCCGCTGAATTTGCAGAAGTTGTTTGTTTTTATTTCTGAGGATCAGGGGACAAGAAGGACATTTCATTTTAAACAACAGTTTGCGAGGACCACTTTAAAACAGCATTGCATTTCAATGTATGGAGTTAAATTATGGAATTCATTACAGAATGAGTTGAAGTTGTGTTTAAATATTTTTCAATTTAAGAGGTTGTATAAAAATAGAACATTGCAAAGGTATAAACTTGCTGATTAATAGAAATTGTAAAAAGGTGAATATATAATATTAGTACTTAATATATTGATTGTTGGGGGGTTATTGAATGGCAGTCTATTTGGAATATTTGTGTTGTGTAAAAGAAAGGGGCAGGTATTATAAGATTTTCTTCTTCCTGCTCCTTTTCAATCGTGGTTGTGACGAAAGAAGTGTTCTTTCTTTCTTTCTTTCTTTTTGTATCGTTTGTTTGGATGTGTGCACAGCCATGTGCGAAATAAAAAAATAAATGAAATGAATGAATGAAAATAAATTAAGTAAAATCCCTAGTCTCCAAAACATCATGAGACTCAGATTGCTAAAACTTATTTATGTCAGAACGGATCGGCTGAAACCTCTGTGAGTTTGAGTGTAGCGTGTGTGCGGCTCAAACGTGGCAGTAATTAGCGTTGAGCGTTCGCGTACACGCAGTTAATCTCGGAGCAGCCGTGCGGTTCTCGATGGAAGCGAGGCCGCGGGACTACTCCGATAAGTAAGTAGTAAAACTGACTTACTGGTAGGTTGAGGATGAAGCTCGGAAGCCTGTTAGGTTTAGATGAAGCTCGTAGCATGAATGAATGAATCGATGACTGAGCACAGAGGTGTGGGGTGAAGGGTCATTTATAGAGGAGGGGAAGCCAGAGGGATGATGGGAAATGGAGTCTTAGCGGGAGGAGCGGTCAGAAGGAGGGGAAACCGTGACAGTACCCCCCCCCCCTCCAGGGGCGGCTCCAGAAGCCCTAGGCTGACGGGCACGGAAGTCAGAGATGAGGGTTGGATCCAGAATGGAGTGAGCGGGTTCCCAGGAGCGTTCCTCAGGGCCGTAGCCCTCCCAGTCCACGAGGTACTGCCACCCACGACCTCGACGACGGGCGTCCAGGATGCGCCGAACAGTGTAGACCTGGTCGCTGTCGACGAAGCGAGGAGGCGGAGGAGAGAGAGAGGGCACCAGGGGCGAGGAGACGTAGGGCTTGAGCTGAGAGAAATGAAAGACAGGATGGATCTTGAGAGTCGAAGGAAGACGAAGACAGTAGGCGACAGGGTTGATGGAGTGGTCGATGACATAAGGACCAATAAAGCGAGGGGTGAGCTTCCTGGACTCGGTCCGGAGGCGCAGGTTGGAGGTGGAGAGCCAGACCTTGTCGCCGGGCTGGAACGAGGGACCGGGCCGGTGACGGTGGCGATGCTGGCGGACGTACTGGGACTGGGCCCGAGCGATAGCAGTACGAGCTTTGACCCAGGCCAGCCGACACCGACAGACCATGTTCTGGGCAGCGGGAACTTCCACCTCCGGTTCCTGGTGACCGAAGATGGGCGGCTGGTAGCCGTAGCACACCTCGAACAGAGACAGGCTGGTGGCAGAGGAGACATGTATGTTGTGGGAGAGCTCCGCCCACAGGAGGTATTTGGGCCAGAGCGACGGCTGGGTGGAGACAAAGCAGCGGAGGTAACGTCCTAGCTGCTGATTGGCCCTCTCAGTCTGGCCGTTGGTCTGAGGGTGGTAGCCGGACGAGAGACTGGACGTAGCACCCACAAGACGACAGAACGCCTTCCAGAACCGGGCGGTGAACTGGGGTCCTCGGTCGGACACTACATCTGTGGGGAAGCCATGCAGGCGCACCACATGCTCCAGGAGGAGTTCCGCAGTGCGCTTGGCCGTGGGGAGACCAGCGAGGGCCACCAGGTGGACGGCTTTGGAGAAGCGGTCTGTGATAGTGAGTATGGTGTCCAGACTGTCCACAACTGGGAGGCCGGTGACGAAATCCAGTCCTATGTGGGACCACGGTCGTTTAGGGACTGGAAGGGGCTGAAGGGACCCAGAGGCAGGCTGGTTGAGAGACTTGGAGCGAGCGCAGACGTCGCAAGCCGAGGTGTACTCCTTTACATCCTTCGCCATTTGCGGCCACCAGAGGGCCCGCTGGAGGAGTTTGAGGGTCCTGGCAAAGCCCGCGTGGCCGGACAAAGGTGAGGAGTGAGCCCACGTGAGGGCCTCCTGGCGACAGCCTGTGGGGACGTAGAGACGGTTTTTGGGAGTTTCTGGAGGAGCTGGGTCATTGTGGAGCGCTGCTCTGATAGAGTCTTCCAAGGGCCAGTGCAGAGGGGCCAGGAACCGTTGGGACGGCAGGATGGGACTGGGGTCTTGAGAGGGAGCGGAGTGAGTGAATTGACGGGACAGAGCGTCAGCCTTGTGGTTCTTGGAACCGGGTCGGTAGGACAGCAGGAAGTTGTAGGGTTCAAAGAAGAGGGCCCAGCGGGCCTGGCGAGGGTTGAGCTGTTTAGCGGACTGGATGTGGATGAGGTTTTGGTGGTCTGTCCAGATGGTGAATGGTTCCACCGTCCCCAACAACCACTGTCTCCACTCCTCGAGAGCCCACTTAATGGCTAGGAGCTCACGGTCTCCCACACCATACTTCTGTTGAGTGGGGGAGAACTTGCGGGAGAAGTAGCTGCAGGGATGGAGTTTTTGGTCGGGACCCCGCTGAGACAAGATGGCGCCGGCGCCTACGTCGGACGCGTCGACCTCCACCACAAAGGGTCTCATGGGGTCTGGGTGGAGCAGTATGGGTGCTGAGGTAAACCGTCCAATAAGGTCTCGGAAGGCTTGGTTTGCGGTAGGGGGAAGACAGAACGGACGGGGCTGATTAGTTGGTTTGGTTAGAGAGGTGAGCGGAGTGACTATGGAGCTGTAGTCCTTAATGAAGCGGCGGTAGAAATTGGCGAACCCCAGGAAGCTTTGGAGCTGCTTGAGACTGGTGGGGTGAGGCCAATCGGTGACGGCGCGGACCTTTTGGGGGTCCATAGAGAGGCCCTCGGACGAGATGATGAAGCCTAGGAAGGCCACGGAGGTCTGGTGGAAGGAGCACTTCTCCAGTTTGCAGAAGAGGCGGTTTTCCAGGAGCCTGGAGAGCACAGCCCGGACGTGGTGGACGTGTTCGGCCTCTGATCGGGAGTAGATCAGGATGTCGTCGAGGTAGGCGAACACCCACCGGCCCAACATGTCTCTTAACACGTCGTTGATGAGACGTTGGAACACGGCGGGGCTGTTACACAGGCCGAAGGGCATGACGAGATACTCCCAGTGCCCTGTAGGGGTGATGAAGGCGGTCTTCCACTCGTCCCCCTTCTTAACGCGCACCAGGTTGTAGGCGCTCCTCAGGTCGAGTTTAGT
This sequence comes from Callopanchax toddi, assembly GCA_006937965.1. Taxonomy (NCBI): domain Eukaryota; kingdom Metazoa; phylum Chordata; class Actinopteri; order Cyprinodontiformes; family Nothobranchiidae; genus Callopanchax; species Callopanchax toddi. The sequence continues at coordinate 1,048,581 of SSNR01000093.1, forward strand.
GTAGATGCGGGCCTGAGAGAGGGAGTCGAGGGCAGTGGACATGAGCGGCAGGGGGTGACGGTCTCTGATGGTGATCTTGTTCAGGCCCCGGTAGTCTATGCAGGGCCGTAGGCCCCCATCTTTCTTTTTGACAAAGAAGAAACCGGCAGCCCCTGGGGAGGTGGACGGACGGATGAAACCCTGCTGGAGCGCCTCTGAGACGTACTCGTCCATGGAGCGGGTCTCAGCGCGAGACAGGGAGAACAGGCGGCCACGCGGAGGCGTGGTACCTGGTTGGAGTTGGATCTCCATGTCGTAGGGGCGGTGAGGAGGCAGGGTAGAGGCCTGCTCTTTGTTAAAGACCCGGACCAGGTCCTGATAGGGAGCAGGGACGCCCTCCAGAGGAGTCTGAGGAAGGTCGGGTGTTATGGTGGTTTTGCTGGGGGAGCAGGAGAGGTGGTGATGGCACATGGGGCCCCAATGAACTAGACGATTGGTGGACCAGGAGATGTGCGGGTCATGGAGGCAGAACCACCGGTGACCCAGGATGAGAGGCGTGGAGGGAGCGGAAATGATGAGGAACTGAATGGTTTCGTGGTGGTCCCCCACTCTCATCTGGATAGGTTGAGTCTGATGTTGGACCAGGAAAGGATGAAGGGGGTGACCGTCCACTGAGGTGACCGGAACCGAACGGTCCAGTTTACACCGGGGGATCTGGAGACGGTTGACCAGGTTCTGGTCTATGAAGTTGTCGGCTGCTCCTGTGTCCAACAGAGCTTCAAGTTCAGTTGACCCCTGGTCCAATAGGAGGGTTACATTGAGGAGGAAACGGTTTGAGGGGGAAGTGGCAGCACCCGGTAAAACACCCCCGATGTTTACCGGGTCTCGTCGTTTCCCGACGGTGGCCGCAGCGGGCACTGAGGACGGCAATGTTCTGAAGAACCGCAGTAGGCGCACCGTCCCTCTCTCCATCTGCGCTGCCGTTCCTCTGGGGTCAGGTGACCCAGTTGCATGGGTTCCTCTTTAGAGGCGAGGGGCGTGACCGCGCCGGGAGAGACCGGTCGAGCCGCCGGAGCAGCGGGGTGAAGGGCTCTTGAGGAGCGGGGGCGAGTGAGGACGCGTCGGTCGATCTGTAGGGCCAGGTCCGCTACAGCGTCCAGAGTGTTGGGGAGCTCGCGGCCCACCATCTCGTCCCTGATGTAATCGGCCAGTCCCTCGACGAACACGGACTTCAGAGCCGCGTCCTCCCACTTTAGCTTAGCGCCTAGGCTTCGGAACTCCGCCACGTACTGGCACACCGGACGGGCCCGTTGACGGAGTCTGAGCAGCTGGGACTCGGCTCCGATCTCGCTGCTGGGAGGGACGAAGGTTTTCTTAAGCTCCTTGACGAACGCCGGATAATCGTTGCAGGCAGGGGATTTATTATTGTACAGAGCTGCAGCCCACTCCTGAGCTCGGCTGGTCAGCAGCGATGTTAACAGAGCTACACGGGAGCAGGCTGAGGTGTACTTGGTTGGCTGACACTCGAACAACATGTCCAGCGAGGCTAATAATCCATCGGGGCGGCCGTCGATTCCGTTCCAGCGGTCCGGAAGGTGGATATGGGGTTCCAGAGCTGAAACCGTTTGGTGCCGCTGGAGAGCGGTGATGGACGCCGTGAGCTGGAGCACTGTGTTGTTCAGCGACTCGATCCGGAGATTCTGGCGGTCCACTACAGAACGCAGGTGGGTCAGCTCAGAACGCATCCGCTCAAACTCAGCAGGGTCGGTTGTGGGCTCAGTCATCCTGTCAGAACGGATCGGCTGAAACCTCTGTGAGTTTGAGTGTAGCGTGTGTGCGGCTCAAACGTGGCAGTAATTAGCGTTGAGCGTTCGCGTACACGCAGTTAATCTCGGAGCAGCCGTGCGGTTCTCGATGGAAGCGAGGCCGCGGGACTACTCCGATAAGTAAGTAGTAAAACTGACTTACTGGTAGGTTGAGGATGAAGCTCGGAAGCCTGGTAGGTTTAGATGAAGCTCGTAGCATGAATGAATGAATCAATGACTGAGCACAGAGGTGTGGGGTGAAGGGTCATTTATAGAGGAGGTGAAGCCAGAGGGATGATGGGAAATGGAGTCTTAGCGGGAGGAGCGGTCAGAAGGAGGGGAAACCGTGACAATTTAAGATTCAATTCAGAACACCTTACCATCGTGAATGACTTAATGCTGACTACCTGCTAACTACCTCTTTCTTATCTGTGATATCTGTCGTACGTTTTTCTTAATAAAATGAATGAAGTCTAGTTCCATGACTCAGATTTCTATTGTCAATATTAAATGCATAATCTACTCCCTGTGATATCAGAATCGAACCTAGAGATATTCCTGTAAGTACTAACGGGTGAAGGTATCAGAGTTATTCTCCGTGTAAAACCGACAAAACCTATTAGCGACTCTACAGAAGTATGTGCCAATTATAAACCATAAAAATAGAGTTTATAACGCTACAGTAACAGCTAGCAACTAGTGGCATTAGCTCAGTTGGTAGAGTGGCCTGTCTGGCAACCAGAGGGTCACTGGTTCGATCCCCAGCTTCAGCTGGGTTAGATATGAAAACATGCAAAAATCACAGGAAACCCATTTATGATTATATACGGATACATTTATTTACAGAAACCTCAAAAATGAACGTTACAACAAGTAACACAGCAAAGTTATGAATTTGACTTGATAACCAGTTCAAGTTATTGACAAGATGAATTATTGAGGTTAAATAAATATTAATGACTAGTGTTTCAGAGTGAGTAATGGTTTACTAATGAACTTAAATTAATTTATTGGCCTATGAAGGGAAATTGAAGATTAAAGGATTTTAAGGAGGATGGATGGATGAGAGATTTAGGTTCAGCTTGCTTTATCAGATTGCATCACTCTTAATAGCCGCATATGTGTTCATCACAGACCTTTTCCGGGGGTTCCTGGGCAGATAAACAAGTGTCGCAGTGGTTTGTTCCTTCAAGCTCCTTCGTGGTTCTCTATCAGGTCGGAGTTGATTTTGGTCACTGGATCAGAGGTGTTCCTAGGTCACCACCCAGGTCTGGCAGGCAGCTTGAGTAGAGGATGCAGGTTCAGGATGTTTCAACAAGCAGTGAAGTTCTCTCGGCATGGGGAGGTTGTCGGTTTCCATTAAAAGTCTAAAGTAGTTTAGTTTCATAATAACGCAGTCTAACTTTTGGTTTCTAACGACGGATAAAAGAAAAATAAACTTTAAAATGTCTAAACTTGGTTGAAAAGACTGTACAGAGAATGTAACGTGAAAATAAAAGAAAAGCTTAACGCCAAAAGTTTCAAAGACTAAATGCTTAAGAGTCTGTTCTTCTGGGCAGGCCTCATGTTGGAGGCCTGGAGTCCTGACTCCCTGGGCGGGAGCAGGCCAGCATGCAGGCAGGCTGAAGAGGTCATCAGGTCATCTGAGCAGAGGAGCAGAAAGAGGCCAGAGCAGGAAGCAAGAGCAAAAAACAACATTGGACTATTAGTGTCATTTGCTAAACCTAATGCTTTCCAGGATGCTCAACAAATGTTCCTAATCTCAAATTAATTTAATAAATATTTAAATAAAATAATATAAAACAAGGATTTCAATATTTTCATTTATTTTTGTATGTAGTTGACCATATTCTAACATTGCAATATCCTTTGTTACAACTTTAAACTTTATGAAATTGGTTGTTAGTTCTTTTTAGGTCTCTCCTTTTCTGCTCTCCTCTGTGACGCCGGTGAGGGGGAAGTAAGGGGGGTCAGGTCTGCAGCGCTGACAAACTCTGACACAGAGAGGAGAACAAAAATGTATTTATATGAAATTTGTAAAATGGTAACTGTTAAAGAAATATAGAATGATTGTTTTTGCTTCCACAGAGATGTATTACTTGTTCGTTTTATTGTGTATCATGTTTAAGTGTGAAAAAACAAAACTGAAGGCTAACACCATCTGTTGGGAAATGTAAATTCTTCACAATTTTTACTTTGTTTTTCACTGTTATAGCAGAAGCTGTGTATCGTTTGAGAAATAAACACCTTTGACTATAAAACCCAAACAAACCTGAGCCAAGTTTCTCCAGTGTTTCTGAAAAGTGTTTGATAAACTGGTTCAGCAAGATGATCAACATGTGACAAAGAAAAAGTCAGATGGAGAATTATTCATGAAGATAACAGGTCAAAATGAAAAACAGCACGAGACAGCATTTCATAATGAAGAAAAGTTTTGATCTATCTTTAGCAGAAACTTTTTGTTTCTGTAATATTGTATTTTAAAATGAATCAAGATCATATCCGCTACCTGGTTGATTTTCTACATTTTAGAGAATCTGTCTTAAAACATTAAAATAAGTGGAGCAACAAAAAATCTCTGCAAGAAACGTCAGCACCTCAGTTTGACAGGTACTGCCAAAGAAGGTAGTTAAAAAGAGGATGCAGAAAGAGTTTCAATTATTATTTATTTTTTACATAATCTATATATGTTGTTAATGATAATGAAAACTTGTCTTTTATGCATAAAAAATGTTACAGTTTGTCCAGCTCCACCTCTCTTCAGCTGTTTGACTAAATGCTTTTGTGGGTGTGTGAATTGGGGAAAAGTAGGTGGAATAAATTTCCATTGCTCAGTGTACACAATGCTAAAGAATTTTATCTTTATCTAGGAATTTCTATATCTTGATCTGTAAAATGTACCAAGAACGAAAGCTTTCTAAAGCTGGACATCAAAATTCTGTGGTGAAACTCTGCAGGTTAAGTCTTGACTTCAGGCCAGTAATTCCAAAACAGGAGGAACTAGTGTACAGGTAAGTAATTTTTGACAATGAACAAAAATTTCAATATTTTATTTATGTATTTTTTTTTTAATAGCTGAGGGATTTTCTGAAAAACAGATGTTTTAGCAACAAATCTAACTTCATTTTTTCTAAATGCGTTAATTATTACCACACAACTGGAGATATGTAAGATGCACTTTTTAACGTTTTCAATTTTATTTTTAAATCACAGCAAGCTCAAACTAGAATATTATCATGGAAACAGTCATTTTCAATTTGAGTGTAAAAATATTCAATAGGTTAAATTGCTTGAAGAACATAAGTCAAACAACAGCTGGTGTTAGTTGTCAGCAGAAGCTTTTTACATCAGGAATTAAAATGAAAATTGTTGTTTCTTGAGCTGATATCAAATAGATTTGTTGGTTTTTGTAATGCGTTGAGATATTTGTTGTGAACTGGTGCCACATAAATAAACTGAATTACATATGCGGCTAAATTCTAGCCCAGATTAGTGTTGCCACTTTTTGGAAATCAACATAAGGAACAAATTTATACTGTTTGTAACAAGAAGGAAAGGAAATGGAATAACTAACAATTTAGCTGACAAGTGAATAAGGAAAGAAGAAGGGTAATACATAAATAATATTACATCATTACATTACAATACAATACATTATCAAATACATTATTATTTTTTAAAGTAACAATACAACAGTTTTTATACTTTAAGCTAGAGCATTAAAATTGATCTAATTGATTTTTGAGTTAGAAACTTGACCATTTTCATATTTGCCACCACTCTACACCCCTCTACTGGCCAGATACCACACTAAACAGTTTTGAGGAGCGGATAGGTCTCCAAGATGATTTCACTACCTGCTTTACGGCCAGAGTTACCAGGTGTAGCGATGGTCTGGGAGGAGTGATGATTTCAGCAGAGCAAGGGTTTCACTGTCTAACCAGTTTGACTATTAACCACGTGGTGAAATATTGTAGAAAATAATGTTCTGAAAAATAAGACTTCCCCAACACAGCCTCACAGATAAATAAATAAATAAATCCACCTGAACTTGTATCGATCCCGGAGGGTTTGCGCCAGTCGACCGAGACTTGAATGCCTCCTGTGCCGTGACCCGACTCAAGCGCGGTGAAGCTGAAGGGCAGCGACATCATACCTGTGGAAGATGATGATGAAGAGGACAGCTCGACCCCCACGGTCATTGGTGGCTCCGGTGTAACTACAGAGGACCAGAGCAGCAACAGCCCCGCTGCCGAAGGATCATTCCCATCCCCTGGGCAGGACCACGAGGCTCCCCGCTCTACATGCACTTCCCTCCGGCCGCCTCCGGTGTTCTGTCAATATACATCGTCAGATTGTATGCCAATCTGACAGCGTATACTGTATCAATCGAGTCAACACACGTTGCCAGATTAGCATACACTTATCTTAAACAGCTGTATGACACACTGACATCTTATTTTCCTTGTCATTTCATCATACACTGTGTTTTTAACAGCTGTATGAATTAACCTGTCATATGAGCATAAACTTTTAGAACAGAAATGTAGTCACAAACAACAGTTTTAGAGCAAATTAACAAACTTTATGACTACTATTGTAGCATTATGGGATGTGCTACATTTAAAGGTGTGGTTTTCTGGGTTATTTTATAGTTTTGCATTGTTCTCTAGTGTAATTCAATGCTATCTATGTAATTTTTATAAAGAAAGAAGCCTTGATGCTTATAAGCTTTGTAGCGTTATATTGTATAAAGTTGTATATATTGAATATTATTATTATAATTATTCTTAATAATTAATAATAATAGTCAAAACCTCGTAATTAGGGCACCACCCAGCATTTTCTTTGGAAGGTAAGCTGAGACAACCTTGAATATTATCCTATTTGTATTTTATTGTTATTTATCATTTATCAGTCTGAATCTGAAAGAAGTAAGCTCGTTACCCATTTTCGATATGAAAAACACAAAAATTACTGGAAGCCCATTTATGATTATATACGGATAAATTTATTTACAGAAACCTCAAAATGAACATGTTATAACAAGCACAGCAAAGATAGGAATTTGACTTGGTAACCAGTTCAATTTATTAACAAGATGAATTATTGAGGTTAAATAAATATTAATGACTAATGTTTCAGAGTGAGAAATGGTTTACTAATGAAATTAAGCTAATTTATTGGCCTATGAAGGGAAGTTGAAGATTAAAGGATTTAAGGAGGATGGATAGATGAAGAGAGGTAAGTTTAGCTTGCTTTACCAGATTGCATCACTCTTAATAGCCACAAATGCGTTCATCACAGACCTTTTTGAGGGCTCCTATACGGATACACAAATGTCGCAGTGGTTCTGTTCCTTCCAACTCCTTCGTGGTTCGCTACCAGGTCGGAGTTGATTTGGTCACTGGATCAGGAGGTGTTCCTAGGTCACCACTCAGGTCTTGCAGGCAAGCTGGAGAGGATGCAGGTTCCGGATTTGGGCAAGCATGGCTCGATCTCTCTCATGGCAGGAGGATGTCTTCGTTTTAGTTTAGCTTCAGATTAACGCCGTCTAACTTTTGGTTTCTAACGACGGATAAAAGAAAAATAAACTTTAAAACGTCTAAACTTGGTTAAGAAGAATGTAACGTGAAAATAAAAGAAAGCTTAACGCCNGGTGAGGTTCTTCCCACAGAGTGAGATGGACTGCAGACTTTTGATAAGCCAGAGAGGGGTGAGGGGGGCCTCATGGCTCCCTCTAGTCTGTGGGTGATCGAACTCCTTTTGATCACATCCTGAAAAGTTATTTGAACAAGTGTCACCAAGCTGTAAATTAGCATCCGCATTATCTTTACTGTCACAGAAAGATGAAAGGAGGGTTCTTCGACACCAAGGCAGGAATTTATGACCTCCTGAGGGGGAATCTTTTTGAAAGAGGGTGTGAGCTGGTAAGAAAAAGGTCAATTGTCACACAAACATAATCCATTTCTTGATCTGGACCAGATACTTAGAAATAACGTCAATGTTCATTACAATATCCCCCATTTTGAATAATGTTGCATCATGGAAGATGCAAGATGATTCAACATTGTTTATGGAAAGAGACGTTATTTTCCAGTCTTGGGTTCCGCTGGAAAAGCAGAGGCCAAGCAACAAACATTGTTCTCTGGTTCTCGTCCTGTAAAGAGATAAGAGGGGAAGAGAGAGAGGGGAAACAGCTGGTCCAGTGTTCTGGTTCTGTTTGGGTCCTAGTGCTGACGTGGAGTTCTTCATCTGGGCCCTTTGAAGAGAGTTAGGACATCTGGGTCACAGGGGACAGCAGTCATTTGAGATCAGTGTGACATCACATATGTGGCTATTATGATGCATAATTTTCAAAATAGATAATTGAAAGAGATAAAGAAAAAGGTCTATTTGGTAAAGGGAATTTTTTCATTTAACCTTTTAAAAGTGAAATCATATAAGTCTAAATAACTAGTAAACTAGTGGGTTAAAAGGTTATAATGGCTTAGGATTAAAGAAGTCTAAATTTTGTCCTTTGACTAATTATGTATAAACAAAAACTTTGTTAGGTAGGAGAGCTATAAATCGTCTGAGATTTTAAGCATCTACTAATTTGGAACTGGTTTTCTGTAATTACACGTGGATGATCCACTGGAAATAAAGATAACTATTTCAGAAGTGTTCCAACATTCATATCACACAATCATTACCTGTAGCAGTGGGACACACGCATACACCTAATAATGGGAACATGGTTTGTTCAGTCACCCCCATTTCCTGTAATGAGGATGAGTTAGTTCCTGTAAAGCGTTTAGTGGTGGAAGAACAGTTAGTCCATGCAAACATGAAATAACATAAGTCATGCATCATATTGAGTTTTCTCTTTGAGAAATAATAGAGGTCGTCTGTTGCCTCATTTTATTTAACGGTGGGTGTTTTAACGGAGTTTAAACTCTTTTGAGTGCACGGATTTCCTTTGTTCTGAGTTTATTTCCTATTTAGTCCTAATTTGTTTTTGTGGATTTGACAGAAGTGTTAAAGTATTTTAATTTAGCTGTAAAGCAGATGGAAAGAGTGGTAGTTATGGGGTTTGAACTGCTGAACTCTAGAATACACAGGTAAACTGGTCTTTACCTGGATCAAAGTTAGTTCTTAAAGCTGAAAGCTCACCAGCAAGTTGTCCTGTGAAGGAGTTTGTCTGCCTGGTGAAGTGAGGTTTGATCTTATGCCAGGTGTTCACCCCCATTTTGAGTGAGGGGAACAGATATTGATGAGTCTTTTGTTCTTCAGTGGGTGTCAGCCTCTTCTGAGCGAAGAGGGGCGTGGTCTTGTTTGACTGAAAGAGACAGTGAGGATGAAACATCTTATGTCTGCTGTTCAGCATGCTGCCATCAGAGTCTGTGGACTCAGGTGGGCTGGAGGTCATGACCTCTACTGTGTGAATGTCGTAAAGTCCAAGGTCCTCTAGGGCTTTTGCAGGCAAACTGAGCGGTTTCCTCACCTGTGTGTAGATAATCAGGTTTTTGAAATCTATCACAGGTTCTAACCGATTCAGTAGGTCTTTACCTATGAGGAGAGGAATGGAGTCTATTTTGGACACAAAGATGGGATGGCACATCGTCTTGGATCCAACTGAAATCTGTATGAATGTCAGTTCAGAAAGGTGAGTCGTGAGAGTGGAGAATGGTCTCACCTCAACACCACACGGCTGGAGATGGACTTTGACATTCGACTGCTGTGCGATGGACTGCAGTTTCTCAAACAGGGAGATTGACATGAGTGTCATGTCAGCGCCTGTATCTACCAATGCATCGTGTTTTAACACACCCTGCAAAGTTACAGGTAAATAAACTTTTCGCTGTTTTCCCTTTTCTGTGAGGTGACACAGAAATTGGGGAGCAGAAGTCTTTGGACTCTCTGTTCTGGCCACTTTACCTGAGGGTAAGTGGGACCTGTTCCGGCCTTCTACTGCGGCTGCAGGAGGCGGGATCGGTCCAGAAGTGACACTCTCAGACCGATGAGTGGGAGTGTTTTCCAGGGCTGGCTCTGTGGGGAGAGATCGAGCAGAAATGAAGTTAGTTTGTTTACTTTCGTTTTTCTGAGTGATTTCTTCCAGCAGAGATTTGATAGTCTTAATGTGGTCTGCATAAAGACTGGAGAGGTCTGTTTCTCCGGGCCTTTGAAGGTTCTGGGTGTCTTTGGTGACAGGTGGGATGGAGACATCCTGTCTGCGACACCTAGGGTCTGGTCTTTGCGCATGGGAACGTCTGTCCTGAAACTGGTAACTCAGATCATTAGCAGGTTCTGGAGTCACATACCTATGGTTAGGGTGTGGCGACAACCATTTACCTCGGCGTGATCTGGTACTCTGGTTCCAGGGTTCTGTCAGAGAACCTCTAGGTCCTCTCTTGGGTCTCAAACATTCAGAGCGGCCTCTGTCTGTTGACAGGCCCTGAGGCTGTGGCCTCTGAAGGTTTCTTGGGGGTCGTGGTGGAAAGAAGGCTGGAGCTGTCGTCTCAGTCCTGTCCACCAGGGCGCCTTTCTGGTTCTTAAGAGAAACATTTGAGTCTAGGAAAAGTACAGAGTCAGGATGTGATGACTTACTATTACCTTGTTGTTGTTTCTGAAATGCTAGGCACGCCCATTCACGTAGCTGCTGGATAGAAGCTGTTTGTGAGTTAGCATAGATTCCCATATGATAAGAGGTACCTGGATGAAGATTTTTCAAGAACAGGGTTTTGAAGTCGGGCTCAGACTCCATATCTACCTCATTTCTTGATCCAAAATATGCCCTCATTAGTCGGTAGTAGTAAGCTTGAGGCGACTCATTTCGGCTCTGTTTGATGTCAAGAGCTGCAGCTAGACCTGATTGAAAGGCCAAGTCAGAGTATTCTTTGATCAATGCTTGACGCAGAAGGTTATAATTGTTTCTGACTGGAATAGGTTGTCTGTCTACAAACCTGCTAACTTCTCGGCTAGCGGTGAGTTTAAGGAGGTACATGTAGTCGTCGATTGTTGCCATGGGGAACCGTTTTAAACAAAACTCTAAATCACTTAGATAGGCCTGGATGTCATGGGTTCTATCTGGAGTGGGTTCAAATCTAGGGATATGCTGTACAAACCGATCCAGCTCTTTGACAGAAGGACCAAGCTGATGTTGAGGTCCTGTGTTCTGGAAAGGCTGGTCTGGTTTGACAGGGTCAAAGGTCATCAGAGTAGAGTCCTGAAAGGTGGGTGTTCTGGGGGGCGGAGTCGTGAAGAATCTGCCGGGAACACCCCCATTTTGTAGGGATCTCTGGTTTATCTGATGAGTCCTGAAAGAGACAGGTTCTGAAAGCGCAAAAGGAGATTTTAGTTCCTCAGGAGAGACAGCAGAAGTGACAGCTGGGGAGAAATGTGGTGGTAACAGCTCTGTTGTATTACCTTTACCTCCTGTGATTNGACCCTGTAGTTTCTGGATTAAAGTTTGTTGTGATGTTATGGTCTCTGTTAGTTTTAAGTTGTCACATTTGAGTCTCTGATTTTCCTGTAGAGCGGCATTTAGAACCTGATCTGTTCTTAAATTGGCTTCATTCGCTGGCACGAGTCGATTTTGGGTCTCAGTGAGACTCTGGTTGTAAGTTTGGTGTTGCTCTTTTATTATTTCATACGTGTCTTTATTTTTCTGATTGGTCTGGTTTAAGTCAGCTATCTTTTGTTCCAGCTGAACGATTTTAGTCTCTGCCAGCTTCCTTTTTCTGTCTGACACTTCTAACTGATGCTCACCAAAACGGTTCTTCTCCTGTAGGGAGGACATCTTTTGGGAGTAATTTTGAAGTGTTTCTGAAGCTTGTGCTAACTTGCTTTGGGCTAAGTTAAACCTTCGTGTTGACAAGATGGCTAACTTTGCGAGCAGGTTGACTAAGGCTGCAGGTGACGGTTTCAAAGGAGCTTTGGCAATTAAGTCTGATGTTGTTGACTCTAACTGGCTACACTCAAGGTTTTGAATTTTATTCAAGTAACCTGGTAGTAGGTCTGACGTTAGAGCTTCTAACACGGCGTCCAAATTGTTGTTCAGTTCTTCTGGATATTTAATTTGGGACGTGTTAGAGACAACCGGACTTCCTTGGCTTTCTGTCATGATGAAAAGAACACAGACAGGTCAGTTATGAAATGGGTACAACACAATTGCGTTAGTCAATTTGGAAATCACTAACGTCTGCCTTTAAAAGGAGTACCTCTTAATTTGTTCACTAATATTTTAATTAGTAAAACTCTTGAGTTGTTTCCTGGTTGTTTTGATATCAATGGTTTAGCTTTAATCTAGTTTAAAATAGCTTTGATGTTTTGAAAGCTAAAATAGTTGAATGCCTGTGGCATAACTTTAAATTAAGAAGGTTTGTAACCTAAATTAATTTAATAAAAGCTAGTTTAAAAGCTACCATAAGATTATCAAAATTGTTCTCACAACTAAATTACTTTTAAAAGTTTGCACAATTTAAAAGTTAGTAGTTGGGAGAGGCAGTTTTGGAAACACTGTTAGTTGTTAGAACTCAACCAAGCTTGCATTCAGAAAAGTTGGAACAAAGTTTCAATGAGCATTTGTTCAAACACAAGCCAAGCTTAACATGCAAGTTGGGTCAACAGATCAAAAACATTCCTTAAAATGTGTAATCTGAAAAATGTCCACTAGGGTGCGCCAAGGGGTTGACGTCGGCAGTGGAGCAAACTTTAGTGTAGTGGTTTTCTTGACCACCAGGGTGCGTCAGCTTCTAAAGCCAACGTGTGTTAGGAAGCATGCAATGACTCAAGTGACCGCGAGGGGGTCGTCACTCGAGCTCGGGGGCCGTCACTCGAACTCGGGGGCGTGTTTGTTTCAGTGACACGTACGTCCCTAAAAGTCTTGGCCTGACCAAGATGGCGGCGACTCGGTTTAAACTGGCTTTTTAGCGCTGAGAACAAAGGTTAGCTTCTTGCTAACAGTTTGTTCTGCTCACGGTTCAAACACACAAGCTGTTCTACAGCTCACGTTGTGAACGGGAGCGTCTTTTTAACGCTCAGAACGGAGTTAACTTAACGCTAACAGTTTAGCCTCGGACCCATGGGTCAACTTCCTGGTTTGAATAGGGTTTTGTACCGACTCAAACAAGGAACTCGCGCCGTTTCACGGCCTGCAATTCAAACGTGAGTGAGGTTTAAGGCCTCACGACTTTGTTGGTGACTTCATGAAACTACTCTGGGGAGTTTTAACTAGAAATATGCCACTTAGCGTCAGTTTAAGCAGCATACATTTCTCAGCACAACATCTACAGAGCATGCAAAGCCTGAAGGACCCCGTGGGGGAAAAATGGGTGCCTGATCAAAAATCCTCTTGCCTTGAAATTAAAAGATAAAATGCGTCTCGCGCAAACAAATCTTTTAATTGCTGTTATTTGGCTTAAATCTAATTGTTACTCAGTTTGGTTAGCTACTCCAGAATGAGTTACATACAGATTTTAAGCTAAATTTTATGGCATGCAGGAATCTCAGAGACTGGAGCAGATTAAATAAATTTGCAATTTATCAATCTACTCTTCCTGGATGATTAAAATCAACTATAATGCATGCAACAATAATGAGCTCTGCTTAAAACTCTTTTCTTGTTCAAGCACAGCACAGCATTCATTCACATTCAACCAGCGTTTAGACAAAAAGTTTATCAGAATTCCAAACAGATCGTCCTTCAAACGGTTTTGATTATTTTGGATAGTGTAATTTTGCATGTTTGATATCTTCTGGATCTCACGCAGGGGCTCCAAATATATGTAATTTTGCATGTTTCATATCTTCTGGGTCTCACACGCGGGGCTCCAAATATAACGCTACAACGGGCATTTGCCCAGTGGGCCGATGGTCATTTAGGCTGGTTGCGCAGCCCGAGATCTGAGTGACTCGTTCCAATCTGAACTTCCTGTTGCAGGGCTCAGCGAAGGAGTGGTCGTATCGGCACGGTATCGGTTTTATTGCTTAATTAAAGCCCCTAAGAGGAGTATTTTTCTATGTATCAAAGTTTTCTAAATGTTTTAAATGATATTTCAGGTCTAAACTATGATCTATGGGTTGAGTTCCACAACATCCGTCATTCTGATGAAGACCCTCCTTCCTCCTAGAGACCCCTTTGCATTATTTCTGGCCGCCAACATTTTTTAGCCAATAAAATTCAAATTTCTGCATTGTCGACTTTCTCTCAACATGCACGTGCATCGAGCAAACCTGTATTATTAGGGGGCGCTCTCGTACAGGACGCTCCGTGTTTTTCTCTGTTTGCCGTCTCAGCTGTTCACTGAGGACTCACAGCTCATTTCTACTAAAAACCTTCCCATTCCCCAGATAAAGATGGATTTATTTTTATTTTTAAACCTTTCACCTCACAGAATGGCAAGGCTTGACAAGGATACACGTTTATTTTGGTCAGAAAGTTCATCCAGGGCCGAGTCATTTCTCTGTTCAGCTACAGAGTACAGCAGCAGCTCTCTGCTAACAGAGCTAAGTATCAGAAGCAGCAGGGACAGAGAGGGCTCATCAGAGCCTAGTACAGTGTTGGAATAAGATTTGTGAACTGTGAGTGATTAAACCCCACACTTTGAGCTGCACAGTTTATGCCCAGCATCGGGTGCATGCAACCGGATGCGCGTGTCGAGGTGTTTTGAGGAGGAGCCATTGGACGTTAGATTCAAAAACTGCTCTCTTGATGAAATAATCCACAATGTGGCTTTAAGACTTGTGTTTAAGACTGTGACATACAGTATATGATAGACACCTTTCTAAGTTTCTAGGAGCTCTATCTTTTTAACAATATTTGTATTTTCTTCAAAAAGCTGCAGTCTTAATGAGCATTGAGCAAATGTTGCACGGTGTTCTACAAAATGAATAAGCATACAAGCCCACCCCCACTAGGGATCGGGCCGATCCGATCTTGGATCGGGATCGGACCCCGATCCGGACTTAATCCACGGATAGGAAATTTCCGATCCAATCTGGAGAAATTTCCGATCCAGAGCTCATAGATCCTGGTCTAGGTGACGCATCTGTGCCCCGCTGAGACACAGAGATGACGTGCCTCCTTTCAAGACCCCGCTGCAGTTTGCAGGTAGCAGCTAGCAGGTTAGCACTTAGCAGCGGTGAACTTTTTCCACACATCTGCGGCGTGGAAATATTTAATGGTCGAAACGCCGCAAAGCAAGACGGCAATGTGCAATGTTTGCAAAGCCACTGTTCCGAAACGAGGAAACTCGGTTCA
>SSNR01000093.1:1065828-1097107 GCA_006937965.1 Callopanchax toddi
AAAAAATCAAACTTTATCTTGTAAACACATTTTAAAAGTAAACCTGTGGATATTAACCTTTCTTTATATCAATTTGTATCACATTGAAGTTTTTATTTCCTCTAGAATCTGTGAGGGGAAAGGAGGTTATCAGAGACATTTTTAAGGACCGGAGAGACAAAGGAATTCCTTTGTTTTTCTTGGGTGAGAAAAGGTGGGGTGAGGTTCTTCCCACAGAGTGAGATGGACTGCAGACTTTTGATAAGCCAGAGAGGGGTGAGGGGGGCCTCATGGCTCCCTCTAGTCTGTGGGTGATCGAACTCCTTTTGATCACATCCTGAAAAGTTATTTGAACAAGTGTCACCAAGCTGTAAATTAGCATCCGCATTATCTTTACTGTCACAGAAAGATGAAAGGAGGGTTCTTCGACACCAAGGCAGGAATTTATGACCTCCTGAGGGGGAATCTTTTTGAAAGAGGGTGTGAGCTGGTAAGAAAAAGGTCAATTGTCACACAAACATAATCCATTTCTTGATCTGGACCAGATACTTAGAAATAACGTCAATGTTCATTACAGCTTTAGAAGTTTGCTATTCTGAAGTCGAGTTTGAAACAGCCGAATTCTCATTAGTATTCATGATATGCACAGCCCTCGCTTCTGATTGGCTGATTTTCTCCTGAAAAAATCTCAGCCAGCCTCGAGCAAACAGCCATTCACTCCCCGCATGCGGGCTACTGTCCACACCGAACTCTGAGTTCGCCTTCTGTATACCGATACTCGACACGCGGGCTGACTCTTCCCACGTCCTGCATAACTCCTTCGGCCAAACGTCAGCTGTGTTTTCCACCAACGAGAAGTGAAACTGAAACTCCGCAGGTCGCCTCACATGCCGGTGTAAGTACCACATCTGCTTGGGCTGCCAGTTCGGCTTGGGGCCTGCGCCTGCCGATTACGTGGCACTAGCTGATTGACTGAACGTACGACGAACTGGAGTAACGTTGCCACGTTCGTAAAAGTTACGTTATCACGTTAACGCTGAAGCTTTTGATTGGTCGCGATTGTAGTCCTTGACTGGAGTAAGGACTACAACTTATTTTTGAACGAATGTTTAGATTTATTTACACCAGAACTAACGAAATATACAGAATAATCCTACATTTATACAAACAACCAGGCCTGCTAAATTTGTAAACACAAGGAACACATTCACATATAAAAACCGTTGTGCTTATTTGGCACAGTCTGATGTTGGTTTGATGTAGTTTCACATTCTTTACTAAAAAACGGCAATATCGTGTTTTTATTAACAAATTACAGTTATAAAGAAAACATTAGGCGGTAAGAAACGTGTATTTATGAACAAACCTGCTAAACTCTTTCTAAAACATGTGTGGAAGAACAGCATCGACAGAGATTTATAATGTATTTTGTCCGAGTGGCTTTGCCGTAGTGTGACGTCATCGGTAGAAGGACCCCGAGCTGATCTGGCAGCCCGAGCAGATGTGGTACCTACACTGGCTGCTGTCTGCTCACCTCAGGCACACACACACTGCTCAGTACTTTGTGTGTCTTAACCAAAATAACATAGAATAAGTTCTAATTTCGCCAAGATTAGCCAAAATATATTACAAAGTTAGCCGCACCTACAGAATTTATTAACTTCCATGCAGAAAGAAAAAAAAAAAAAAATTAATTAATAAAGACAGCTCTGAGGTTTGAACTCAAAACCTCCAGATTTGCAGACAGTGTTACAAGTAAGTAAGTAAAGTTTATTTATATAGCACCTTTCACAGAAAAAATCACAAAGTGCTTCACAGAAAACAGAATCAAACATGATAAAACAAATAAAATCAATAAAACAAACAAAATATCATTACAAATCAAAATCATTAAACAACAACAAGAGAACACAAAAGAGTTATTTAAAAGCAGTTTTGAATAATTGGGTCTTCAACTGCTTTTTAAAGGAGTCCAGACTGTCTATACAGCGTAAAACTAAAGGAAGGTCATTCCAAAGTCGCGGTGCAACAGACTGGAAGGAGCGATCACCTCGACTTTTAAATCTGGTCCTTGGAACTGTTAGGAGATTCTGGTCTGTGGACCTGAGAGCTCGGGTTGGAGCGTACGGCTTTATCAGTTCAGTAACATAAAGAGGAGCTTGACCATGTAGGGCCCTGAAAGTTAGAGTCAGGATTTTAAAATGAACTCTACAAAGCTGCCATGCCACACACAAGGTATAGTTCTGTGCCTTGTTTTTATATATATAAACATTAAGTATCAGTTCTGTTTTGTGAGGTTTTATCTCCTTGAATAACACAAGCCCGTCTGCGTTCCACAATGTTGATTTATGAAAAATAAAAAAGCTAGCAGTTGGGCGCATAGATATTTGGGCGGATTGTGATCAAACAGAGAGGAACTTCCTCATGAAACCCCCTGTTTTACCAGAGATTCATGGTATCAACTATTTTATCTGCTAGAGTTAGAATTTCTCTTCCAGCTCTACAGACGTTTTCCATCGGTACGAGCGTCCATGTTTGTTGTCAGCCTTAGCTCCGCCCACTGAGTTTGATGAGTCAGTTTGACAGATTAAATTATTTCATGATGTGCACACAGACAGGACCATGAAATACTTAAATAGACATCATGAAATAATTAAATGCAGATATCATGAAATAATTAAATATACATTTTTAATTAATAAATATATTTTTTTATTTTTTGGCACATTTAAATAATTACTTAATTTAATTAAATAATGACACATGACACATTTCATTCATGAATTAATTAAATACAGACATCATGAAATAATTAAGTACCAACATCATGAAATAATTAAATAGACATTTTTAATTAATTCAAGATTTTTTTTCTTAATTTTTGGCACATTGCATCAATTATTTAATTTAATAAATTAATGTACCATTTAATTAATTAATGACACTTTTAATTAATTAATGTATGCTGTATTTAATTATTTAATGCCTTATTTATGTATTTCATTTAGTCACTATTGGCTCTCCATATCTACCAGCACTGTCCTCAAATTTGCGGAACTTTCCAGCGGGGCTTTCCGGCGGCTCTCCAGCCTGACCCGACACTGTTCCAGCTTCAGCTGAACCGTTCAGCTGCATCCTGTGAAACTTCTTTATAAACTCTTTCATTTCTTAATAATCCATCTAGCTCGTCCTGAACGCAGCCCAATGTTTGGAGCTATGATGATCAAACCTGGAGCTAAACGCTGGCATTTTATCGAATCCGTGGAGACCCAGTGAGAAGGAGGTGGTCTAGACCAGTTAACCCCTCGCTGGGTACAGCCTTACTGGACTGATTGTTTAATCTTATTTTTTTTTTATCTTAATAAAATAACTTCTCACTATAGTAATAACGTAATAAAATAACGGCACTCTGGGAGTTTGTTTTGCTCGTCACAAGTAGTGATCAGTGGATCAGTTTTCAGAACGAACAGTCTCCCTGAACTGTCGTCACTTCCGGTTTGGTGAAAAAATAGAAAATTCTCACAAAAATGAATCCAAAAGCCTAACTAAGCTGAATTTGTGTAAATTTTTATATTATTATAAATTATTTATTATTATTATTATTATTATATTTCTCAAAACATTTGTTTAAGGGAGTGTTTAAGTTGCAATTTACTCTTTAAGTAATCAAGTCTGATTAAATTCATCTGTAAGAAAAAAATTAATTGTAATACATAATGAGTAAAAGTCTTTATGAAGAAAATAGAGGCTTTAGTTTGAGGAAAATTTATTTGGTAGAATCCAGTCTGTGGGAGACTTGTAGGAAGGACGGAAGTCACACTGTATCTGTAAATGAGACAAAAACAGTAATGTAGTCAGATGTTTAATGACTTTGAATTATAAAATGTATCAATGTGGTTTTACCATTTCTGACACGTTCTGCATCATAATAGAGCATATTGCAGGAGACACCTCCACCTTCTCTGTAATGTAAACAAAGACAGTGCAATTGGGCTGTTACTTCCTTCCTCACTACTGTAAAGTCTACCGATTGTCTTTGTCCTCTACAAACACCGGATAGGTCAAGTCACCACACGTCCTGCTCGATAACAACAGGACACACGAAGCAATTTATGGCAACATTTCCGACTTTATTTGGAAAGTTGTACTTTACATCGTCAAATAAATAACATTCAGACCTTAGCGTAAACACAAAAAACAGCCCCACAACAGATATACTGTACCAAACAAACACAAAAACCATGCAATAACTCACCCCCAATGAAATGTATGATAAACTGATGGGTCTCAGCTTTAGCAGGCACTTTATAGATTTTTAGACTATACGGTGTTAGTCGGTCTGCGCACGCGCAGTAATCTGACGATGTATGTTGACTGGACACAACATCGGCGCACTGACTCCCAGCGGCTTGGCTGCCACAGACCCGAAGGAAGGCGTCATCCTGACGCAATGCATGGGGGAATCTCCTAAATTATTTGGAAAATAGAAAACAGTTTGTTCAGATATATAATACTAAATCAGAACTGTGTGACATTAAGGAATGTCACAAGGGTTGGTCCTCAGACCAAAACTACTGTATTCATATTGTTTATTAAAGACCTTGTAAATGTATCTAAACAGCTTGGTTCTGTTTTATTTGCGGATGACACCACATTGCTTAATCCATTAGCAGAAATAAATGAAGTAACTCAAGTGATATATAATGAATTGATACAAATTTTAAATTGGTTTGATTGTCACGAATTGCAAGGAGAGGAGGACCCAAGCGCAGTTGTATATTCAAAGGTATTTATTGTCCACGACAAAACACAGGAACTGAGACTGACACGACTGACTATGACTAGGAACTGACAAACACAGACGAGACAGGCAAACTTAAATACAGAGGGAGGTGATGACAAGATGAGACACAGGTGGCAGGATTACAAAAGGATTCACCTGTGGGAGACAAAAAGGGAGAGACATATGAACCGGACAAGAGACAGGACACTAGATGGTGACAAAGGGCACAGGATGTGACAGAGCCCCTCCCCTAGGAGCAGACACCGGACGCACAAGGAGAACCAACAAGGGCGGGGGGCCAAGGAGGAGGACCAAACACTAAGACAGGCCAGGAGGCACTGTTCAGGAGGCCCTGGGCCAGGGTCTGGATCTGGGAGGCCCAGGTCAGGGTCTGGAGGGCCCGGGTCAGGTTCAGGAGCAGGACCCATGGGCTCAGGACTGGAAACAGGACTGGAAAGACCCACGAGCTCAGGACTAGAGACAGACTGGAGAGGCCCACCACGGACTCAGGAATTGGTTCAGGGGGACCCGCTTCAGAAGGTCCAGGCTCAGGACCGGTGGGACCAGAGGAAGGACTAGCAATGGGACCCGGTTCAGGAGGACCGGAGGGACCGGGTTCAGGTACAGGAACAGGTTCAGGAGCTGCAGCGGCACAGGAGAGCCCATCAGGTTCGGGAGTCGCCAGGGCCGGCGGAGGTGAGCTTACCTGCCCACACCAGGCACCGTTGAGCCAGTCGAGTGGCGCAGACGCGCTCGTACAGGACCCGAAGCTCCGGTTCAAGGAGAGGGTTAGGTTGGCCCTGTAGAGCGCGATCAGGTTCTCCGCCAACTGCAGCTTCTCGTGTGGGCAGGCCTCCAAATAGCAGAGGAGCTGGATCGCATCCTTAAATAGCTGGCTCACCTGCCGTACAAACTCCGCCGGTTGGAGGAGGGCAGCGAGGGGCTGCAGTTCCTGCTGCAGCTCAGCCAGCGCAGCAGGAGGTCCAGCTTGGACCAGGAGAACACCTGTCCAGATTGTGAGAAACATGAGAACAGGACAAGAGACAGGACACTAGATGTGACAAAGGGCACAGGATGTGACATTGATATAAAGACTAATGCTGATTCTTAATAAAACACATTTTATATTATTTAATAACAGACATTGTGTATGGTTAAAAATAGATGGGATGGAAATTAAAAGGAAAAAGAGACCAAATTTTAGGAGTCAGTTTCTTAATAGTTCTGAGCTGTTGACATTACTCACTGATTGTCCCATACTTAACATACTTTGTAGAAATCTGGGGATCAACTTGTAAAACATATACACAACCACTGTTTATTTTACAGAAAATAGCATTGAAGATCATAACACTCGCTAGAGATCTGTTGAACCCATTATTTATCGAATGTAAAATGCTAAAATTTCATGATTTAATTGACTTACAAATATTACAAACTATGTACAAAGCTAATACCTTACCGGCTAATATACAGAAAATGTTTGAAAAAAAGAGTAGTTACCAGTAATTTGAAGGGAACTGACGTTTTTAAAAAGCCTAGGTCTAAACCAAAAAGAAGGAATGGAATATTTTGGTTAATGGTGTGAAACTGTGGAACAAACTTGACAAGGAAATGAAAGAATCAAGTTCACTAAATATATTTTTAAAATGTATCAAGTTGAGGGCATTAAGGAAGAATGAAACTATCAAATAAGATTGTGGCTGTGATTTAACTGTGTAAGTTGAAAGATCAGGAATATGGTGAAAATCATTAGTTTTGGAAAAAGGGGCAAAACATATAAGATTTTTTTTTCTCTCAGCTTATTTTCATCTTTTTGTTTTTTACTTATTTGTAAATTCTGTTCTTTGTTTTGTGCTTTAATGAAAAAAAAAAGCAAAGAAGATCATAGTGACATCTCAGAGTATTCCTGTTTTTAAAGGCAATTTTAGATTATTTTTTATTTGTAGCAGGATACAAAATTATTCATTTGGTTTGATTTTTAGCTAATCTAGACTTTTCCCCCCAGCTCTTCATTTAAATATACGAGGTGTGTATCAGTTTCTGGAAGAAAATCAAGTAAGTAGTTTTTTCATTGCCAGCATTTTTGATTACTTTTGTGTTTCATTAGTAAATTAAAACTAGCAAGTGAGAAAAGGTTTTAAAAAATATGTCACATTTCTTTAAGTGATATTTAATGTTGTAAACCATGACATTATTAATGGCTTGTCAAAGTTAACTTTTATCAGGTTAACATTGATATTTGGTATTTTTCTTCAAGACAATGGTGCAGTGATTTCAGCATTTCTCCCCTTTTCTTTCATTTAAGAGTCAACATGGAGAGAGGACTTGGTCCAGAAGTAAATGAACAAATAAGAGAACTGATGAACACTGACATTGCTGCTGCAGTTACAATGATCAGACAACATTTAGAACACAGAGAAAATAGTAGACTAAACATTGCAGTCACAGGGGAAACTGGATCTGGTAAATCCACTTTTGTCAATACCTTTAGAGGGATAGCCAACAACGATGAAAGAGCTGCTCTGATAGGTTCTATAGAATCCACCACGGAACTCAGATCATACCCCCATCCAGAACACCCCAATGTCTTGTTATGGGATCTCCCTGGTATTGGTACAGCCAACGTTCCTAGAGACAACTACTTCCAGAAAACTGGATTTGAGGATTTTGATTCCTTCATTATCATCTCTGACACTCGCCTCAGAGAAAATGATCTGAAACTCGCCCAGGAGATTTGTAGGATGGGGAAGAAGTTCTACTTTGTTCGCTCAAAGGTTGACTGTGTCCTACACGATGAAGAAAGAAGAAATAGGGATTTCAATGCAGAGGGGACTCTGGAGGATATCAAGGAATGTTGCATTCAAGGTGAATTGTAATTTTTTTAAATTATGTACAGTATTATTTTAAGGATAATTTAATTTCTTTGTTCAAAAAATGTATTTGTTATCACATTATATTCCACCTTACCGATGATGAGACTGTACAATAAAATTTAGGGCCAAAAATGTTACTGTTTTGTTTCTGGTCTTAACTAAAATACATGTAGTTTTGTCTTCAGTTCACTGTGTTAGTGAAGTGAAATCACACTAGTGAAATAATGATTGTTAGATTTTTTCTAAAAATCTATAAATGCTGAAAAAATTAGGTTAAATTCAAGCGCAAATAAAAACTGCCAATTTAAATCAACTTGTTTTAGTAAACCATTACATTGTTTCTCAACTCACTACAAATGCCACGTTTAATTTATTATTCGTTAATTAAATAAATATATCAATTTAAGGCATTTCCTTTAAACTAAATCATTTTGTGTTCTCTTTAAAACAGGTCTCAGAGAAAAGGGATTTGGAGATACACAGATCTTTCTGCTGTGCAACTTTGAACGTGAGCTGTATGATTTCCCACTGTTATATGAAAACTTTACCAGAGAACTTCCAGAACTCAAGAGGAAAGCTCTGCTGATGGAAATGCTCAACATCTATCTGGGGGTTTCAAAAAAGAAGAAAGAGACTTTTAAGTCCAACATTAAATATTATGCCGCTCTATCTGCAGCAGGGGCAGCTGTACCACTACCAGGGCTTTCTGTTGCTATTGATCTGGGCTTGATTGTTAAAGTTGTCAAAGATTACAAAGCTGGTTTTGGTCTTGATGCTCCATCACTGCAGAGACTTGCTGCCAGCTCAGGAGTGCCATTTGATGAGCTCACATTTAACATCCAGTCAGTTTTTGCAAACGCAGAAATAACCACACACCTGATCTTGACGCTTCTGACCCAACTTGCAAACACTTCTACATTATTAGAAGCAGAGGAATCGGTCAGATTAATTCCAGTGGTTGGAATCCCAGCAGCAATGGGCCTCTCCGCCTTAACTACCTACAGAGCTCTGAGTTTCTTCCTTGATGAGGTTGCTGATGAGGCACTAAGAGTCTTTAAAAGGGCTCTGAGGATTAACATTGTGTGATATTATAAAGTAAATGCTAATGGTTCATGGTTCACACAAGCAACATGTATTAACCTCAAAATAAATACAAAATCAGATTCTAGTTGCAGATTCTAAGCAGCATTAATGTACTTTTGATTAGAATTTTATGTAACCGTAACACAAGTTTGATTAATTTTTCACGTTGTAAATTTGAACCTTACAGTTTTAAAATGTAAAAGTATTTTTTAATATAGAAAACCAAAAGAAAATGGTGTAAAATCTTAAAGCAATACTGAGCGACTTTTAACCAGTAGGGGGCAGTAGGAGGCTACGATTGAAAGTTTCAGTTTTACTGTCGTAAATCATCTCACGCCTGAACTTTTTCCAGCCCAGTCTGCGACAACTTTCAGCTAATAATCTGTCAGACAAGTTGTTGTTTTAACATTTCTTTTGAATGTATAAATATTATAAGTTCATAAACAGTCTATCTTTCTCTCTCTGCCTCTCTCTCAGCTGTCCGATTATACAGGTGTGCGTTTCAGGTGTGTGTGAGCAGAATAAAATGAACCATGTAATTCAACGCGAACCTGATGAGACTTTAGGGTCTGCTGGTGAGCAAAACCCCCGGGTCCCTTGTGGACTGGCAAAGATCTGATGGACTTTAGATCTCGTTTGGCTGCCGGCTGGCGCAAAACATCTCGGCTAGGATAGCAGCTAGCTCATGGGTGTAGGCTACCCCCGTCCGGTGTCGGCGTTTCATGCGGGTCGAGCGTAATCGATTCCACGGATTTATTTACCTGTGACTCCATGTGATCGTGGATTTGTTGAACTGACAGCATTGATGCATTCATTTTGATAGCGAGTAGAACATTATCGATGAGAACTTTAATTTGCTCAGGGTCGAATTTCTTTTTGTGCAACAGCTCGTTCCTCCTCTCACGATCTTTTGCACTCTCCTGCAACAATGTACCGATCCCCATTCCCATCTTGCTCCTTTGTACAAAACTAACAGCATTCAAATGGCTTTTCTGCTGAATGTGACGCTTCAGATAGTCCAACTTCCATTCAGTCCAGACTTTTCCGTCGAAAAACTCGCTCACTACTTTGGCTTCGCAGCATATTTTGCAGAGTAGCCCTTTCTCGCTAGAAAAAGAAAATATATCGCCCAGTTTCACCTCTTGTTCTCCTGTTCGTACATACTCCGACAGTCATTCCATCTTAAAAGAACCGCATTTCTTTTTTACTTTGGCGTGGGAAGTGGATGCGCCACTAGCCGTCCGTTTCGCCATAGCAAGAGGATTCTTCTCCGTCGCACCTTTAGCTAGGCTATATGCTAAACTATAAACAGGTGCATGTACACGTGACATGAAGCGCTATTAAGGACATCGATTGGCTGCATAGACCGCATCATTTTATTGGCTGGACAGTTCATTGTTTAACTGTAAGAGCTTGTTGTCACCTGTCACTCCATGGGCTGCATTGAAAAATGGTTCATTATGTGTTCATTTCATTCATAGTTCAGGTAGTAATTTTTTTAATGCGCAGCATTGATTTTCTGTGTGCAGATAATGCGGGAGTAGTGCGCGATTGCACATGCG
This sequence comes from Callopanchax toddi, assembly GCA_006937965.1. Classification (NCBI taxonomy): domain Eukaryota; kingdom Metazoa; phylum Chordata; class Actinopteri; order Cyprinodontiformes; family Nothobranchiidae; genus Callopanchax; species Callopanchax toddi. The sequence goes on from SSNR01000093.1 coordinate 1,076,112, forward strand.
CGCAGCTTAGAGGGAACCTGTGAGGTGTTGTAGAGGAAGGCTTTGATTATCAGGTCGGTGTAGGAGAGATTAACCCAGGCGTAGCTGTGGGATGACGTCGCCTGGTTCAGCCTCAGATCTGCGTGTCAGCCAAGCCGCAGCTGGAAGTCATGGAGCCGGAGGAGAGCGCGTGGAGAGCGGGGAGCCTCCGCTGTCCTGTCCGGGGTATGGGAACAACACGGCAGCGGTCCTCCGTCGCCACACCATTGGCTGTGGGGGGGTCGACCTGTCCGCTTCATAATCATCCTCCTCTCTCTGGTTTGTTGTTTTTACCTTCCAGCTTCACCGTGCTCAAGTCAGCTCGCGGAGACATTCAGGTCTTGTCAGGTTCGAGCTGAATTATTTATATATTTATTTATCTGTGAAGTGGGGTTGAGGAAATCTTTCAGAACATTATTTTCTACTATATTTCAACATGTGGTTAATAATCAGACTGGTTAAACTGTGAAATGCTTGCTGAAACGATCCCTCCTCGGCAGGGGTCCTCCCCCTAGCATTGCTAGACCGGTTACTCTTGTCATAAAGCAGATAGTTACATCATCCTGGAGGCTCGGGCCGATGCTCAAATCTGCCTAGTGCAGTATCTGGCCAGTAGAGGGGTGCAGAGTGCTGTCAAACATGAAACTGGTCAAGTTTCTAACTAAATAATTATTGAGATCAATTTTGATGCTCTAACTTAAAGTGTTAAAAACTGCTCAGTGCCGCATTAATATCAGCTGTGCACAGAGAATATTTTGATTTATGATATAAAATTCTGTGTAATGTCAGCACTCTAAAACTAACAAAAATGTTGATTTATCATTCAAATATTTAAAGTACATTTTCAAATGAGATTGCTCAAGAGATTAAACACTAGTGTAATATTCTTTAGTGTTTGCTCTCTTAATTTTATTTTCTCATTTCCTCCAGCAGGGAACAGTTTAAAAAACCCTTTACTTTTTAAATGGTCTAACTTCGGAATTACAACAACAGCACTGTTGCTTTGCAGCAAGGAGGTCAAAGGTTTGTTCCTGCATGCATTCTGCCTGTGAGGAGTTTGTTCTCCCCATGCATGTGTGGGTTTCCTCCCACGGAACACAATCATGCCAGTTAGGACATGTATAAACAGTATAAATAATAGATGTTGGGGCCCAAAGCATGGTCTGACACCAGATTTTATTTGCACATCTCTGTCTTAACTCTACCTCCACACTCTTAAATCACTGGAACAGTTTCTTATAGAAGGTCCACATTGATAAATGCTATAGTGACCTCTAAGCTGTTGAATAATATGAACAAATACAAAAATTTTCCCCATCTATTAAAGCTGTTACACCACAGTTTAAAGCAGATATGTGTAGCATTTCAGCAAGAGAGCAGTTTTTAATCCAACGTACCACAGCCCCTCCCTAAACATCCCTTCTCCCAACCTCCCACGTTCTACAACCCCACCTAAACAGGCGCATGAGGTCACATGCGTGCGCACACACAGAGCATCACTCCAGTCTCTCAGCCGGGAATAAACTGCGCGTTGTGGCTCTGAGCTCCAGCTCCTGATCAAACTACGATTGAATTGCAGGGTTCAACCATTCACAGCTCACAAATCATGTTCTCACGCTGTACGAGGGTCTGAGCCCTGTCTGTCACTGTGCTTATGAAACGTAGCTCTCTCAGTGTGAGCTTCTGCACTGAAGCTCCAGAAACCAGAAATGAACTCCATTTAGTCCAAAATGGAATTCTTAAAAGCATATCCTTGGCAAGCCTTGCCATTCTGTGAGGAGAAATGTTTAAAAATAAAAATAAAGCCCTCAGTAGCCGGGGAATGGATAACTTTTTAGTAGAAATTAGCTCTGACTTGACGAGACTGTAAACAAAGAGTTCTGGGAGCGCGCAGCCCCCACCTCTACAGATTTGCACGAAGCGCATGCACGTTGACAGACAGCCCACAATGTGGAAATTTGAATTTTATTGGCTGAAAACGTTTGCCGGTCAGAAAGAACTCAAAGAGGTCTATAGGAGGAAGGAGGGTCTTCATCAGAATGACAGATGTTGTGGAACTCTACCCGTAGATCATAGTTTAGACCTGAAATATTATTTAAAACATTTAGAAAACTTTGATACATAGAAAAATACTGCACATATCTGCTTTAAGATACCTCCTTTTTGTTCTGAATGTCATCAAGCTCTGCAGAAGCCCTTTACAGTAATCACCCACTGACTAAAAGCAGGTGCTTAAGCACAGAAACCTCTAAAACAGGCTGGATACCGCCTTTGAGGACCAGGATTGGCACCCCTGAATTTTTAGCTGTATATTTTACCAAATTAGTTTTATTGTTTTATTTGTATTTTCCTTTTATTAAATCTTTTTCCTGTTATAATTTTAATTGTTTGAAGGCTATTCAAACTTTTGTTATGTTTGATGGATTTATTGTACAGCACTTTGGTCAATGTTGGTTGTTTTCACTGTGCTTAAAAATAAAGTTGATTTGATTTAATCTTGTTGTTCATCATTAAAAAAATTCTTATTTGTTAAAAGTCTTTGCTTTGTAACATCAAAGACAAGTCTATGAATAAAATATTGAGGTCTATGAAAACAGATGAATCATAATCTAGCTACAGATTGTAACCCATGTAGCGTCCGGGAAGTCATGTGGGTCGAAGGTCATCTAACTCTGTGACTGAATCCTCACCCTTTTCCTTTGTGAAGAATACAGTCTTAACACATCATCACCTTGTTTACAGAGACATCTCCAGCCAATGACCTTACATCTGAACTCCCCGTCATAACAAGACTGCTCGATTCCTAACTCTTGTCTTTACAGGAGATGCGAAAGCTGCAGAATGAAGCCTTCAACTCATAAAGTCTCCCCTCTGCTTTAGAGAAAATAAAATTGAATGCTTTTCTTACAGATGAATTTAATCAGACTGTTTGCTTAGAAGTAATGAATAAGTCAATTTATTTGATAATAGTTTAATCTGCATTGTCTTGTCTTTTCCCTCAGAAGAAATGATTTAATGATTTATGCATTCCTCCTCAATATAACTCGTCTCATATTGATATTAATGTTAATCTTTAACCTTGATTATTTAAGTCTTAAAACCAGGATGAGTTGAAATGCATAATTTTTAAATCTTAAATATACCAAGAGAATCCACTTCATGAATTTCATGAGATTATTATTAACAGTAATGTTACATTGAGTTCTTATTAACATTCATGTATATATTAATATCACTATATTACTAATGTTAGTTATAATGAATTTTACTCATTATTAAGTTAAATCTTTTCCTACAGAATCCTCTCAGAGAGAGTGAAACTCTGGAACTTGATAACAACCCTTTCCTTTCTCTGATATGTGATTGGCTGATCTCAAGCCTTACAAATAAATCACCCGTTAGATTCTGGGAGTTCCTGCAAAAATGCTAAACTGAACACTGCCAGAGGTCAAGCCAGACCTGTAGACAGTTAATCTTTTAGCTGTATTAAACCGACCTTTTGATAACCAAGCAATCCATAATTTGTTAACTTGTTAATTTCACTGTAAGTAAGTAAGTAAGTAAAGTTTATTTCTATAGCACCTTTCACAGAAAAAATCACAAAGTGCTTCACAGAAAACAGAATCAAACATGATAAAACAAATACAATTAATAAAACAAACAAAATATCATTACAAATCAAAATCATTAAACAACAACAAGAGAACATAAAAGAGTTATTTAAAAACAGTTTTGAATATTTGGGTCTTCAACAGCTTTTTAAAGGAGTCCAGACTGTCTATACAGCGTAAAACTAAAGGAAGGTCATTCCAAAGTCGCGGTGCAACAGACTGGAAGGAGCGATCACCTCGACTTTTAAATCTGGTCCTTGGAACTGTTAGGAGATTCTGGTCTGTGGACCTGAGAGCTCGGGTTGGAGCGTACGGCTTTATCAGTTCAGTAACATAAAGAGGAGCTTGACCATGTAGGGCCCTGAAAGTTAGAGTCAGGATTTTAAAATGAACTCTACATTTAACAGGTAACCAGTGCAGAGACTTCAGAATAGGAGTGATGTGATCTTTCCTGTTTGCTCCAGTGAGGAGCCTCGCTGCAGAGTTCTGGACCAGCTGAAGGCCATAAAGGGCTTTTTGGTTCAAACATGTGAAAAGTGTGTTACAGTAATCTAGACGGGAGGAGATAAAAGCATGAAGAACCATTTCCAGTTCAGGTTTTGACACCAACTTTCTCAGTTTGGAAATATTTCTCAGATGATAAAAACAGTTTCTGACCAGCTGTTTTGAGTGACCTTCAAGAGACATTGATTGGTCGAAAATAACACCCAGATTCCTCAGGTTTGACTTTACAGCAGAACTTAAATGTCCAATATGTTAACTGATCAGAGGGACCATCCTATCAGGGGCAACAATCAGACATTCAGTCTTCTCAGGGTTTAACTGAAGGAAGTTATTTTCTAACCAGTTAGTAGCTGACAGACACTCCAGTAGTTCAGACAGTTTGTAGAACTCTGAGTCCTTGAAGGAGCAGTACAGCTGAATGTCATCTGCATAAAGGTGGTAGGAGACATTGTGACATCTACTAATGATCTGTCCAAGAGGATGGAGATATAGTAAAAACAGGAGTGGACCCAGAACAGAGCCTTGGGGTACCCCACAGAACAGATCTGTAGTATCTGACATGATGTTGTTTATATGGACACTGAAACTTCTGTTTGAGAGGTTCGATCTGAACCAGTCTAAAACTGTTCCAGAGATCCCCACCAGGTCACGGAGTCTGTTCATTAAGGTGCTGTGATCAACAGAAAGGTCCAACAAAACTAAGACTGTAAACTCCCCGGAGTCTGCTGCATTGGACATTAAAACCATCCTTTATGCCTTCTGCTGGAATGAGCTGCTGCCTTCAGGAATCACTTCAGACTGACTCGTAGCATTCAATCTTTGAATGCCTCGAAGTACCTCCCCCCCGAATCTGAGACTCAACTAAGGAGTCAACTGGACTTCGCCTGGGGGTCGGATCTATAAGGAGTTCCCATCAGGTTCAGTACGCTTTGCCAGACTGAGGTTAGATGGTTTGAACAAACTGATAACTAATTTAACATCTAATTAAGATCAAATAAATTCAGCCAGATTATTTTTATAATCCAGACTTCACTCTTTCTGAGACAATCAATTAAACTCTGAATAAAATTCTGCATCATGTTTATCAATGTTTAATTAACGTTTAGTTACATCTGCTTCATCTATCATGTTTCCACTTTGTGTAATCATTTTTAGTAAAAATATAGTAATAAATCTATTTTTATAAACTATATTTTTGCCTCTGTATCAGATTATTAATGAATATTGATTCACTGTTTACCGTAAATAACTTATTTTTGTAGAATCAATATAATATTAATGATCTACTTTATGCTTCATCATAAACTGGATAAGTTTAATATTTTATTGATTTTTATTAAATGTAACACACATCATAACGTTACACCCATGATCTTCTTCTGCTTGGTTTACAGTCCCAGAGTGGGGGTGCCAGTCAGCTTTTCCCATCTCCAAATCACACCCCCACCCCACTTTATACCAAGTGAAACTCATTTTGTACCCAGAAATTATACCCACTTCACAACCTTGCACTGTCTGTCTGTGTAATGAGACACATGACTGTCTCACATCAAGTTAGAGTTGTCTTAGACATTTGAGCAATCATTTAAAAAAATATTATTTTCTTTTATTCCAGAATCAAAATGAAGAGGGGACTCGGTTCAGAAGTTAATGAACAAATCAGAGCACTGATGAATGCTGACATTGCTGCTGCAGCTACTGAGATCAGGCAACATTTAGAAAAGCTAGATGATGTTCAGCTAAATGTTGCCATCACAGGGCAGACAGGCACCGGTAAATCCAGTTTTGTTAATTACTTCAGAGGAATAAAAGACAGCGATGAGGGAGCAGCTGCTAGTGGTTTTGTAGAAAGTGTCAAAAAACCAAAACCATTCCCCCATCGAAACCATCCCAATGTCACCTTATGGGATCTACCTGGTATTGGTTCCACTGAGTATCCAGCTGATGAGTACTTCCAGAAAGTTGGATTTGAGAAGTTTGACTTCTTCATCATCATCTCAGCTGATCGCTTCAGAGAAAACGACATAAAACTTGTCAAGGAGATTGGAAGGATTGGGAAGAAATTTTACTTTGTTCGATCAAAGATTGACCACAACTTCCGTGGTGAGAAACATAGTCAGAAGAATTTCAATGAAGAGAAAACTCTGACACAAATCAAGGAAGACTGCATTAAAGGTTAAAGGCTTTATATTAATTTGTAAAAAAAATATATGTATTTAACCATTGTTGTAACTGAACTGTTGTTTTTTAAAATCACATTACATTTCACTGCACAGATTGCTAAACCAAAACTGAAATAAAGGACAACAAAACTTGGCAGAAATATTTGTCTTGTTGGAGGCTAATATCCTGACCCACCAGCAGAATGACACAGGAGACAGATTAGGAATATTTAAAAGATTAATTTGAGAGAGGATGACACTGGGAGAGGGTCTGGAATCAATGATGGGCTGTATCTAAGAAGACAGAGGAGTGGTTAGGTTGTGGTGAAGAGAGACATGCAGACAGATGATGAGTGATGAGATCATTCTTACTTTACAGGAGTTGTCTTGATGGTTTAGGAGGGTAATATAGTCCTGGTGGTGGATGTGTGGAACAGGGATGAGGAGTAGAGAACTGAGATCTGGATGAAAACTGATCAGAGCATTGGAGAGGTGGCAGGCAGGTGACTGCTGAGAACCAGGATTCTGTGGGAGGACCGTGGAGCTGGAGAGTTGTCTGGGGTGATTATTGCAGTGGTGATGGTAGAAGGAGTCTGGGTTTTGCCATGGGAGTTAACATGATAATAAACAACAATTTTCAGCAGAAACCCTGACCCATCTGACAATTTTCAAAGGTCTTAAAACAGATGGAGTAAAGTAATAAGTCAGGTGCTTGAGGTAGTTAGACATGTCAGGAGGGGAAATGCATCCAAAATTAGGACAGCAGAGAGTAAAACAAAACTTAGATAACAAAAAATATATACATATTAATTCAAAATGACCTAATATTATTGTTTTAATTTGTAGAAATTTTCATTAAAGCACCAGCTCATTAACATGGTTAATTTTCAGAGTTCAGTTCAGTCCAAATCAATTCAGACCTGTGTTTAAATTTAAATACGTAATTTGACTGATTTAGCAGTCATCTGATTGCATTTTAAAGTCTGGTTTTAATCAATAATGGTAATAATAAAGAAAATATAAGAGTTTATTTGTGTTTTTATTACAGGTCTTAGGAATCAAGGCTTTGAGGATCCACAAGTTTTCCTGCTGTCCAACTTTGATCACCATGATGATCCATGTCCATTAATTGAGACCTTTGAAAGAGATCTTCCTGAACTCAAGAAGCATGCTCTGCTCATGGTCATGCTCAGCATTTTCTTTGAGGATATAAACAAAAAGAGAGAATCTTTTCGGGCTACATTGACATATTACAGCATTGTTTCTGCATTTGGAGCAGCTGTTCCAGTTCCTGGGCTTTCTGTTGCTTTTGATCTGAGCTTACTGAAAACTGTTGTCTCAAGATATGCTTTAGGTTTTGGTCTTGATGAGTTGTCACTGCAGGGACTTGCTACCAGTACAGGAGTGTCATTTGATGATCTCAGGTTTAGTATTAAGTCTACACTTGCTAGAAAAGGAATAACCACTCATCTCTCATGGAAACTGCTGACCCAGCTTGCAAACACATCTGCAATAATAGCAACAGATGAATGGTTCATCCATTCATCCATTTTCAACAACAGTTTGTTCCAGAACAGGTTTACAGGGAGCTGGTTTTCCTTTCCAGCTACAGATGAAAGGTTAAGTTTCATTCAGACTCTTAGAATCTCACTGGCATCAGTCCTGTCCTTCGCCACAACCTACAGAGCTCTAAATTATGTCCTTGATCAGCTGGCTGAGGACGCACAGGGAGTGTTTAAAAGGGCTCTGGGGTTGGACATTACAGTGTGATCTTGTTGAGTAAATGTTAATTAATCACACTTAAACAGCTTTAAAGTTTTTCTTAATTAAAGTGTAAAAAACTAAATTTAGCAGTAGATTTTAATTCCAGGCCAACTTGATCTCAGATCTTAACGGTCACACTGTAGGACAGCGTCATCCAGTGGTGAGTTTGTAGATCATAAAGTCATAGTGTTCTGTCCCTTTAACTTGGGTTTGCAACAAACAGGCTGTTGTTTTGTAATGAAACCACAATGATTTAAAAATCACAAAATGTGATGCTGGGTGACCCTGTTGAGAATTTTTATCAAAATGAAAGTTAAACATTACAAAGTTTATGAAACACAGTATTGTTGCTGTGTCATTATCTCAAAGGTTAGATTATGCTGATGATATGCTCTGTCCTTGACTGTACGAGGAGTTGGTTTCATAACATTCTTGCCTTTTGCACATCCACAGTGGAAAGATGAAAATAACACACACAAGTGATATCTCTTGTTTTATCCAACTGTTTTTAATGGGTTAACCTTCACAGACACATTCTTCACCCTCTTCCCAGACCCACGAATCATTTGATTGTATGATCCTGTTGTTGTATAGCCATTTATGCTGACCCCCAGAGACTGCACCTGCAGGAGAAAGGATTTTTGTTAATCATCCTTTTTATATATATAACCATCGTTCGGATTCTTTAATATAAAAAGTCATTGATATACAAAGAGACATTTTGAGTTTTAATAGAACTCTTAAAATTTGTACATCTAAGTTACACATTGTTGTTTTAATAAAAGCATTTTAAAAGACTGAAAATTGTCCTTGTCGTTTATTTTCCTATTTTAGAAAAGTTTGTTTCATATAGTTTTTAATTGGAATTAACAATTAAGTTTGAAATGTATGGCAACTACAACAGTCAAAACTGCAGAGAGATTTGTTGTGACTCAGGGGCGGACCCTGGCAATTTAGACCAAACCGGGCCAATCACATTTGATAACGCACACAATGAAATAGAAGTAGAACTGTGCAACTCCATAAAACCATTTACCTTAATAAGAGTTAGTGAGGGGGGGTCTGCATCTGCTCTGGGCAGTGGACTGCCTATAGTGTGTGTGGGTCACCTTCTCTGTGTCTCGGCATGGGTGGGATAGGGTGGGGTATTATAAGTTAGATGACTGGGGATGGGCTGGGGGGCTGGTGCACTGACTAGGGCCAGCTGGTTCACGTGGTTCTGGTTGGTCTGGGGGTTCTCTAGATACTGGGTGACTGGCTGGGTGCTGGCTGTGCATGGCTGACTCGGGTTCTCCTGGATTACCTGTGCCTTGGGTTTGCCGCCCTCAGAGGACTCCTCCCTGGCATCGCTGGGGGACTCCTGGCTGCAGTCTTATTGAGGTAGTGTAGGCAGGGGCAAGGTGGGGACCAGTATAACATACGCAACACTACACAACAATAGGTACGGGAGGTGGGTTATGAGATCTTGCTTGCATGGGGAGTACCTGGCTGGCAGTGCCCTTCACCTTGCTTTGGACAAACCTATCCTACACCCTAATTTTACTACATTTAAGATAGGGCCTTGATGCTGAGGTGGGGAAGGTTCTGCTATCAGCAAGCAGTGGAGCATCACATTGACATCTCCAGCCACAATCTTAATGCAATGTAGACAAATACATAACCATCCACACCACAGCTCACAGTAACACAGATATAAGCTCCACTTCTACCCCTGGGCCTCTGCTTGGGTCTGCTGCTCCGCTGCCGGCTTGCCTCTGAGTCAGGTGGATGGCTGTTCTGTGTGGAGCAGGAAGTAGGCAGCCTCCGGGAACCAGGCTGTCTGCTTCCTGCTGGGCCTGCTCAATTCCAGGTGACAAATTCAAACACACATCTACTGAACACAAACACACTTACTCCACAGACACACCCAACCTCACACACACATATAATAATAATATATTCTTTAATGATCCCCTTGGGGGAATTTATCTCTGCATTTGACCCATCCTCATTGTTTGAGGAGCAGTGGGCTGCCATCTCAAAATGACGCTCGGGAGACGGTTAGGGTTTCAGTGTCTTGCCCAAGGATACTCCGACATGTGTCTGGGCGCAGGTAGGCAGCCAGCTACTACATGTGGTATGCCTGGAATGCAGAGTCAGGACACTTAAGAAACAAAAAGACAAGAGGGAGTGGACACATTAAATCAGCGGGTCCCAAACTTTTTCTTCTGGGCCCCTCTCGATTTTACACATTTTTTCCCATGCACCCCAACATTATTATTATATTATTATTATATATTGCCCATATTTTTCAGTGATGTTGTTATAAAACACATTCATTATGGTTTTTATATATTTCTTTTAAAAAATGTAAGTAGAATTGTTTTTCATTGTGCACTGAAGTACACATGCTGTTCATTTTTAATAGGTAAAAACAAAAAAGTCTTTGCAATGTGTTTTTACCCCCCCCCCCAACACTTTATTCATATGAAAAAAATCTAAATCAAAATATTTTTTTCCAGGGTCTCAGGAAGCTAGGGTCCACTGCAAGAAGGGGCCCTCAAAAAGCTTGGAAAGTTTTTTTTTATGTACTTTTTTTTCTAATTGTGTCCAAAAATTGACCGTAACCCTAAATAAAGATGTTGAAATAATAAAAATTTCTTTAATAACAATAATTGACTTTTCTGAGACCCATCACCTCTAAAAATCTTAATAATCTGTAAATGTAAATCTGTACATTTGTATTGAGGTTTTCTAAGTCATGGACTACAAAACGTCTACATCAGTCAGTCATTCACACGCTGATGGCAGTAGGCTACATTGTAGCCACAGAAGTGATAGTAATGGTTTAGTCTACACTTGAGGAGAGGATGATCTTAAGGAACACAGTTTGAGATGATAGCAGTGGATATCTTGGAGAAAAGGAAAAAAAAGTTATGCCTTATTTTGACGACATAAATTAATAATAATAATAAAGATTAATGACATTTCTAAACAGCCTGGTGCTTCTCTACAATAAAAATTAATAAATAAAAAGAAAAATATTACTTTAAAGACATTATTTATCATTTTGCAAACATGAATACTGTGGACTTTAAGTATGGAAGAAATACATTCTCATGTCCCCCTTCATTTTTTAACTTCCCATCTCTACCATACTTTTTTTTAACATATTAGTTTTGAAGTTGGCAACAATTAGGGCTTCTGTTTGGTGTCCAAACTGTAAATATCACCATTGTTAAAACATACACAGAAAAAATTAATGGTAGTTCTGTTAAGATATGGTTTAGGAATCATGTGGCGTCACAGGACAGAAACTACTGTATATTCTGTCTAAATAATAACTTTTAGCTGATTCTATGCCAACTATGCTATGCTAGCAAAAATCTACTATTCTGTTATTGGGTGTAGTCATACACAAATTGATATTTTAAGTGTGCAATGATTTCAAATGTCAAATTAAAACAAATTGTAGCTTTATTACATAAGCATGTACTCCCATGTTTGTGATTTTGATATATACCAATTGATTTTTAAGACAAACTCTACAATAAGACTTCTAATTTGTGTAGCTTTTTCAGTTTTGTGTAGTTTTCAGAATGTCTTTTGTTTTGACTATTACAACATGAAGAGCATAAACATTGTGTTTAGATCTTTGTTTTGTGCATTTTCTATGTGAGGGGAAAAAAACAGCAATTTTTCAGAGACATCAGTTTATTGTAACCCTACAAAAGTCACAGGGTGAGAAAAAAATACAAAAAACAAAAAATATGAAAAAAAAGAGGGTTCATTCTTATACAAGTCTCAGAACTATCCATCATAAACGGACCACAGTTCAACTATTCATATTTTTAATATAACATTTTGCTGTAATGCTGTGTGTACATACAAAATATAGCAAACTAAATAAGGCAAATAAATAGAGGTACAATTTACAGGAAAATGGAACATTCCTCAATGTTTTTCTTTTTATTCTTATCTCAAACATCAACAAAGGTGTAGAAAATGTATTTTTTTCCAACTGTACATCTTTCAGTGGAGGATTTTTTCCCAACCATAAAAATACTGATTCCTCACAATTATACAACCTCGAAGAACGGGTGCAACTTTTCTCAGGCAGTATGAACTGTGGTGTAACAGGTGTGTTTCTATTTGCAAGCAATGCTTTTTTTAAAGGAAAAACACATCAACACTTGTGCAACAATCCTTAGGCATGCAGATCAATGCTTTGTGCATGAAATGACAGAAATGGCATGGTGACAGAACCCACCCGTAATCCTCTTTGTATTTTTTTTACATTTACTTATACCTTCCTGCTCTGTAAGAGTGTCGTCTTTAAGTTTCTACATCCCCACATATTCCCGTCTCAACAGACCGACTGTTGGTTTCTTTCCAGTGGTCCAGCCAGCATCCATAACCTCACTTAACCATCCCTGTTTTACCCTCTATACACACCTTTTCCCCCACCATTCTTTTGTTGCACCCTTCTCATCTCTAGAGGGAGCCAAGCCCTCATAACTGATGCTGCAAATGGAAATGTCCCATCATAAAAGTGCATTGAACGAGCTATTAATTTCTTTCCTCTGATTTCCATCTTTACACTTCAAAACAGCCAATCAATGGCCAAATAAACATCCAAACATGTAACAACAAACACGTATTAATACTGACAATTTTGCAAACACCCCTCAGTAAATACTCTGCTCTACAATACGGGTTAAAGCTCTGAATGAAGAGTTTAAAATGATCAGCTGATGCTCGATATAGAGGCTGATTTAAAGTTGAAGGGGGCATAGGTTAGAAATAAAATGAGCTCTAATATATGTAAAGATGCTGGTTTAAGAAGAGAATACTTCTCTTTTGATTTTAAAGTGTCTGAATTAATTTGGTTTAAAGGTTAGTCTTGAAAGTGGGAGTTTAGGGTCCTCTCTGCATCGCTTCAACTTCACATCAGGTTGATTTTACTTTAGAAGGTTTAAAGGAATGAAACCTGACGTCTCACAGTGTAAGAACTCACTAGGGGAAAAATAAAAGCTCAGGGGCTAATCTGTAAAAAAAACAATCAATCAACCCTTTTGACACACATGAGAATTATTCTGATATTATTAAATGCTTGGATTTGCCACAAAAAAAAGTGGGCTAAAATTAAATAACTCAATCCTCTTTGGCCACTAGATGGCGCCAGTTGTTCTAATATAACTAAGCAAATAGATTTTTGGAAAGCCACAAGCACTGAAACAAAGTGAGAGGAATGATCTGTGTGGGAAAAGGAAAGAAAGAAGAATCTGAGGCACTTAAAGGTGAACATTTACAAACAATTAGTAGAAAAAAGGTAAGAATTTGGGGCAAAAACTGGGGTAGTCTGTACTGGTTAGTCCTGTAGATGAGGTCGAGTATCCTTTTTTAATCATTTGAACACTTTTAAGTGCTTTCTGATTCAAGTGCAGCAGGAATTTTTCATATTAAGTGTAAAAAAATGAAGGTAAAAAACCTGCAAACTGAAAAACTTTATGTGGAAACAGTCACCTTTTGGATCTTAAATATTAAAACAGAGCTTGTGTTAAGTCTTTTTCATGAATGACCAGTTTCAAGAATCCTATTGATAAGGACATCTCTTTATCCCTAAACTTGCTGCAAATGTAGTGATGTAAATGGTTTAATTAAGCACCAAGTGGTTTACTAATGCATTCATCTGATTAGAGTTGAGTTTATATTCTTGTGTCCAAAAGAAGTGACCATGCAGGAGACGTTTCCTTCACTAGAGTTTCAGCTTGTTCTGCCTGCAGCTCTTAACAGCTACCACAGCATTAGGAAAATGAACGGTGGACAATTTCCCCCCAAAACAAAAATGTTGCTGCTTCCATCAAACCTGCTGCTTAGGTTTTGAAAATCCATTTCAATTTTTTTCAAAAATTAAACATTATGCTTGAAGTATCTTAAAGGAAATGGTGAGCTTTTTGGCAACCAGCTGTCCAAAATGAACAAAAGCTGAAAGAAGAGAAGGAATTCAGGATTGTGAGGCAGCCAGTTACTTTCCACTCAATTTACACAAGAATGACTTCTAATAGGAGGGGAATTAGGCAATAAATCATAAAGAGCCCCATCACATGATGTGATTTGACAATGGAAACTAAAATAATTACAGAAACTACAACTGAAGCTAAAGAATCAAAATACAATCAGATTGAAACCATAGTGACTGGCAGCAGAGCAGGGAATCTACTGAATTACTGAGTTTAGATCCATCTTATGACATTCCTTCATCAGCTTTAGTTGGCTTTAGTACTTTTGAGTGTAGAGTTTGTCCGAAAAGCCACAGTGCAAACAAGACATGAAGGTGTGAAAAAGCGCAGAATGTATAGAAAATTCACTTCAACAGCAACGTGAACTTGCACCATTAACAACAAAATGTGTACAAAATCCCAAAACATAAAAAAACTTCTACATCTTTGCAATTAGCTTGTCTGCATCTAAATATAAATATATACCAACCCCCTAATTGCAGTATATTGTGAATTAATACATTTACAGTTGTTTTCTTGCTGCTTTGGCACTGCTTGATGCCAGAGCGATTTAGAAACCATCTGGAGGTGAAAGTGAAGCTCGACTCCACGTGGCACAGTCATCGTTTTGTGGAGCTGTTTCCTTGAGAAGAACTCTTTATTTCCTGTGAAACTCAGGGTTGGGATGGTTCTTACTGGGATTGTTGGGAACTATCGGGATGAATCCTGTGTTTTTGTTGAGGTCTTCTTTTAAAAGCCAACCAGGCAGTCTGAACTTTCTTGACTCCATATTCCTGGTTGAGATATTGAAAATCTTTCTCTGGAAAAAAGAAACCGCAGCCTTGAAAGTTTTGGTTTAGTCCCTTTACTTTGGGCTTCAGAGTCCATTTCTCTATGTACAACATCTGATCCCAATGCCCCAGAGTTTTAGGGCCTGCAGGGACATTTTCAGCACCAAGGAGGAACAGTGAAGATGAATGAGGAAGAGGAGAAGTGACAGTGGGGTGATACACATGGAGAACCTGAAGCACAATGGGACAATGTGTCACAGTGGTCTGTCCATCCGTCCATCCGAACTGTTTGGACAATCGGGTAGGATTTAGCTTTACATGACCAATCAGAGGAGAGTTTTGCATCCTTCAGGGCAGCGTAGCTGTTCATGCATGTCACTACACATCCAGTCCAGCTGTTACCTACATCTGCTCCAACGGCAGCCATGATCAAAGATAGAAATCTACACCGCGGCTGAATTTCTGTCTCTACTGTTCCATTCCACTTCCTTTTCCCAGTCTAGTAGTTCACCTTGGTGACTGCTCTTTCCCGACCACCGTTCTCTCCTAGCTGGTTAACGGAGCGCTTGCGGTTTCTCTTGAATTTGTTTAGGTCTTTGTCGAAGACCTCACCGGAGCGTAACGCAGAAACCAGGTCGTCAAACTCCCCGCCAACTTCCTCTGTAGCTCCGCCCTTCTTAGCTCGCCTCTCCCGTTCCCTCTGCTCCTTTAGCTGGAGAAGAAATAAAGGAAAGGTTAGCATACAGAAAAAGAAAAAGGTAAATGTAGTCATGGTTGTTTGATGTCTCTCACCATGGCCTCCATCCGTGCCCTTCTCTCCTCCTCCTCCTTGCGACGCTGCATGTTATCCAGGTCCTGCCGAGCTTCGCTGAACGACTGCATGAAGGTGTCGAAGATCCCGAAGAACTCATCCGGCTGCATCCTCCCTTCATCTTCCCCAAAGTGCTTCAGAGATTTGGCAAACTGCAAAAAAAGCATGTCATTTGTTCACTCTGAACATGAAATAACACAGACACTGGCCCTAACACAGATATTGTTACATAAATGCAAACCAATACCAGCTATAATTTTCTTTTTTTTAAATTGCATATTGAGCAAATGATCTGAACTGGTCCATGAGTCTGAATGTGTATGCACTGAAAATGAGATGGTATGTTCAATAAATGTTCTCCAGAACTGCAGGAACACACACAAAGGAGGAGAGTGATTCAACCACCGTATGTCCACGCCGTTTGGTCCAAGCTGTCCAGAGCTCTGAGCCAGGACGATGCCTGCAGCACAATGTTCCTACACACTCAGCTTTGTAGTGCAGCACACACGCACGCACACATACATACATGCACACAGTATACTCAAACAGAAAGAGCTCTAGCTCACCCAAAAGTTGGATCTCTCCAAAACTCTCAAGAGATTCATTACTTTATAAAAACATCAGCAGGATTTTTTTTTTTTGTTGCAAAAAGTCTGAACATTCACAAAATATTATTTTTTCTATAATATCCAAAGGTTTTATTATGTTTTCAATATAAAAAGCTACAAAGTTACAAACTCCTTAGGTCTGTGCTTCCTCTCTGGGATCTTCCACCTCATTTAGTTTCAGAAAAAAAGTTCCAGCATCAAAAAGAGTTAAAGCGATCTAAAACAAACAAACTCAGAAGTCTGAGAGTTGAGGTATTGACTCAGTTCTGCCCGTAGGAGTTGAGTGACAGGAGGACATCACTTTGCTCTTGTTTAGAAGAGTCTGGTTTTCTGTATGCGGTCTTTGCGTTGTCATATACCAGAGTTGTTTTTTTCTGATGGTGCAAAACCATCCTGTCATTATGGGCCTGGTCTCCATGGCAACCCCACCATCATCCCCCTTCCTCTGCTAGTAATTATGTCTCTGGTCAAATTGGTTTCCTCTCATCCCCCTCTGGGTCTGTTCTAAACGAGTAAACACAAAAACACTGAATGAAAAGAAGAATAGGATTCTCCTCATCACACTCTCACACACAGAGACACACACACGACAAAGCCAAGCTAAATGAGAGGAGTCGAGACTTTTCTACTCACTGCTGTGACTAATCTGCATGTGAGAAAACTGGATCTAAACATGAAAGTGTGAGCAGACTGTGCACAGAGGGAAATGGGTCAAATACTCCTACTGTACATAAATAAAAATAGTTCATCTTTAATATAATTAACTCTAAAGCAAAAATATAGGCTTATAATGTGTCAGTTCATTCGTTTTTCAAACGGTTGTTTTATTCATATTAAAATAGTCATAAAAAGTTGTGTCTTAAACATTTAGTGCATCAGTTTTGTCCTGCAAACAAGTTTGGACATCACCATTTGAATTAACCATTCATTTTTATTACATTATTTAACACCAAAATGCTGAATATCACACATAAAACTGGCTATTACTCAGTCAATTCTACAGACATTGAGATCAAATTTAGGGCCATAGTAGCTGAGAGGGATCCATAACATGCAACACTCAACAAAAACCGCTAAAACCTCATCTTTCTCACCATAAGATAAATTCAGTTTAAAACTCTAGCTACAAAAGGTTCTGTGATATACATTTCTTCAACAAAAGCTAGGTCTTTATTATATTTTTACCTTTCTAGATGACTTTATCTAAGACATTTTCCTATTTCCTGTTATAAATGCTAAGAGAATCAAGTAAAAATGAATCTAGAGTTTATTGAACTAATAATCTGAGTTCACATGTTGTGTGTTAGCATTCAGACAGAGGATTAGCTTAATTTTGACATTTCAGCTGATTTGACATAAACACGTTTAATGCTAAACCTTAATAAGCAAATATTAGAGATGCTGTGATTGATTGATTGATTAAATTGTCTATAAGTAAACTAAGCCCTGTAACATTGTTATCACTAGGGAATTAACCCTGATTAGAAATAAATTTGCTTAAGTCTGGATGAAATTAATTGTATAAAAAATGATTTTAACTGACATGATAATTTGTCTTATGAGGGCAAAATCATAAATCACAGATCTTCTATGGAAAACGTATCCATTAGATTCATATAACTGCATAAACTTATAGCTGTACACATTTGCTTGTATTGTTATCAATATTTTAAGCATTCTTCAATTATCTTCTGTTTGAAATGTCAGTTTTTAAAAGTTTAATGACAAATCCAAATCTTTTTTCTGATTTGAGACACCTCCACGTCTGTAACCTTTATGACTTTCACCGTCTCGTTTATAATGCATGCAGTAACGTCTGGGGAGCATCTGTCTCCTCTGCAGACACACACCTCTGTTGCCATGGAGCTTTATTAGCCTCGGCAGCCTGCTCTGTGTGTTTAGTTTTCCTCCACCTTCGCGAGGGCGAAACACACATCCTGACCTCCATATTTGTCTTCCACCAGAATGTCAGAGCGCCTTGACAAGCGCTCCGTTAAAGTGTGCGACTCCCCACTTACCAACCAGACACACACAGTTGTGTGTTTAGCGTCTGGGTGGGTGAACACGGGTTCTTTTGTTTTACTGAACTAGCTGCTGCCTTATTCATCCAGCTCGTCTCCCATGACGTTTAAACTATTTTCCCTCTAATTTTCACCCCTCCTTTAGCAAATAATTAAGCAAAGGGTGGCTCATAAAAACCCAAAGGTCTTTCCTCCCTTTTTTTGCTTCATCTGTCTTATGATGGGTTGACCCTTCTGAGAACGGCAGCAGTTTAGTCATTTAGCATTGTTAGCTTGTTGTTTGGGGAAGAGGACATTGTGCTAATCTGATTTCAAGAGTTGGAATCATAGAGGATGCTAAATGTGGAAGGAAACACTGAAGGCCTGCAAATTATACTTGTTCACATAAATCTTTTCAGCACTGAGATCTGCTGACATCCCCTCTGTCCCTCTGACTTTTTCAGCTGACACTTCCTACCATACATCAGGGCTTGAGCCAGCAGGGTTCAAAAGGCCACTTGTTCCACTTGTAAAAGGGAGGGGTGTGGATTTAAAACTTAAAGAGACAAAGACAAAGTTAAGAGGAGGGAGGGGGGATTCCTGGGTAATCTTTCAGCTCTCGGTTTCCCAGCCCTGCTGAAGTCATCCCATCGGACTTAAAAGGATGTCCAGGCGCTTCACGCTCCTCAAATATCCTTTATTCTTTTCCCTTCAGTCTGTCAAACATGCAGGATTGGCAGAGAGGATATGCATTAAAGCCACCCACATGGATGTAAAAAATTACACTGTGACGGGCGCTCAAACTTGGATAAGATATTAAAATAAGAGTTTTATTAAAATAAACAGATTTCTGAGATTTTTGAATGACTATAACTAACAGCTTTGAGTTAAACTATTACCTTGTCCTTGGCTTCACTCAGCTGGTCCTCCAGTTCAGAGAAGCTGAATCCAGCCACGGTGATGAAGTCACTGATCACAGCCACAAACTTATCCCCACGCTCCCTCATCCTGCTCTGCTGGTAGTGCAGCTCCTGGTGGGCAGCAGAGCAGACGTGTGAAACATTCAGACTCAAAACATGCCTGAATGTTTATACAAGCTTTAACTGTCTGTGCTGTGCAGAATATTTCTGTTTGGTACAACCATGTCAGAGAGAGACACTAAACATCTCAGCCCGCCGTCCAGCTCTTCACTGCTCACAAACATAATTACAGGCAGGAGAAGAACCAGGAGAATGAAGCGTGACACAAACACAACAACTCACCGCCTCTAGAGCCTTCAGTCCACTTTTTATATTGTGCACTTCTTTCTCCAACTCCGACAAACTGAAAAGAAGGAAAACAAAGAATCTTAGATTGGTGTTATCTTTAGCAGTTTTAGTCAGTGATTTTTGAAAATAAAACACTCAGACTCTACAATCACCCTGTAACCAAATATCCTTCAGAGCACAGCTGGTTGTTGGTATTTTAAACCACATGCAGTAAACGCTGCAGCTTTCCACTCACAGTGAAACTCAGTGCACTCACTTGACTTTAGCAGCCTCGGGAACGCTCCTCAGGTCCTCCTGGATGAGCAGCGTGTCCGTGTAATTCTTCTCAAAGATCATGATCAAGTAGTGCAACATGGTGATGCTCCTATCAAATCAGAAGGAACATTTAATATAATTTGTCATATATTTCAATTTAGCTTTCAAAATTAGATTTTCTAGGACTCTTCTGAGGGAGATTTGTACAAGAACTGGACTGAACTTAGTGAACAAGCAGCCAATGTTGCAAGAAAACTACAGAAAGCCTAAAAAACTACTAGATCAAACCCACTTTAAAACATTAAAGTTTGGCTGCTGGAGGAGAGGAAAATATTTTTTTAAATGGATGATTTACAACTCAGTTTTTTAAATACATTTTTCATTACAAAATCAGACCCATAAACAAAAGTAAAGTTGGATTTAAAGAAGAATTATAGTTTATTTTCCATCAGATTTGATAGTAAACTGTTAAATTTACCCACAATTCATTTTTATCTATAATTACATACCAACTTGTCATTGGTAAAATATTGTTTGTGTTTTGAGAAGCCCGGATCATCAGTTCAGCCCTGGATTTGACCAGTTATCAGTCAAGTGTTGATGAATGCAAGAAATTGGGAATTGTCAGCATGCAATTTCCCACAATGCAATGCTGTAGTGATAGAAGTAAATAGAAAAACTTTAATAAGTTGTAAGATATGCTTACAGAATTAAGGTTAGCTTTATCTTGGCACTTCTTAAGGTCTTGATGCACTGTTGATGAGTTACCATAGCAACAGACCTCTAAATAGCAGCAACACTATCAGAAAGTTGACATGTTTATTATAGTTCTGTTGTGCATTTGAATATTTCTGCGTTTTAACTGAAGTTTTGCCTTTTGGACGATGTCAGCTGTTCAGAACTTTCTAATGAATGTGAGCAGAGGAACTGGGTCATGGAGGCAGTGGAGTAAGTGAGCGCAGCCTCAGCTCAAATCTCTGTTTACATCTAGACGTTTGTGCTTTGAGGGGAGTCATGCCACAGTGGTTCCCGTTACTATAGCAACCATGATTGTACAGACAGAATTTCATTAGTTCTGAAATGAAAAGAAAGAACTCCCATATGCTGTGCAGCCGTATGCATATATCATCATCTTGTATAACAAAAGTTTATGCTGGAGAAAAACTAAAAAATATTTGGGAAGGTTTGCAAGGGTTTTCCTTTTTTTTTTTTTTTTTTTTTAA